>JASAMW010003543.1:0-24832 GCA_030247985.1 Epsilonema sp. ZAB3_2
GTCGCATCAAGCACTGTTTTATGTTGTACATGCCATGTAGGTTGTGTTTTGTGGCATGATGTTGAGTTCCATGATGTGGGGAAGTTTCGCGGATAAGTACGGACGCAAAACGGTACGTTGAACCTTTCTTTGAGTACGTTTGTATGTACTGTATTTCGCTGATGCTGAATAATACTATGTGTAGGCTTTATTTATTTTGTAATTTACATCCTTATACAGTAGCCTACCTACTTCATGTTGACAGGAACTCTGCATGGCCACAGCGTTCACTCTTTACTTTGGATTGCTCAGTGCACTTTCTCCCAATTTCGTCTGGCTGCTTATTCTCAGAGGACTCGTGGGTATTGGCATTGGCGGATCTGCACAATCGTAAGCGACAAAACTTTTCGACCAACATTATGTACCAATTATTATTATACAGTACATGTACTACTCGCAACGATACATTGATGGGCAGGATAACAATATACGCCGAGTTTCTACCTGTCCATCAATGTGCCAAGTGTATGATTTTCCTGGCGATATGTTGGGCGATTGGGACGTGTTTCGCAGTTCTGTTAGCTCTTTGCTTTATGTCCAGCTGGGGCTGGCGCTGGATCCTCGTTCTCGCCGCCATTCCTCTCCTTATATTTCTGCTCTGCTGCTACGTAATATCAAAAATATATAATTCTGCTTAGAATTATATATTTTTGGTAATATCTATAGAGTCAGACACATAATACAGCAAAGGCAACGTAATTTGTTGGATATGTACGCCGTTGGTAAACCAACGTGCATGTGCTTTACAGTGGATGCCAGAGAGCGCCAGATATCACCTCGCTTGTGACGAGACGGACTTAGCTTTGGCTACTTTGGCGCGAGTAGCGGAAGTGAATGGCAAGCCGATGCTCTTAGGCAAACTAGTGCAAGCGGAATCTACGAAGGTACGTACTGTATTGTATTGTGCCAAATTTTGACTAGATTGATGCAACTGGTCGATGTTCATTATGAAGTGCAAAACATCCGTGAATTTTTCCACACGGACTTTTCACGGAGGTGATGGACTTTTCACAAAACACATGCCAAGAGTGTTTCTTTGTTGAGGGAAAAATTTTGTTTACAGGCAGCCAATCGTGGTCGTGGTCGCATAAGAGATCTGTTGATAAAAGATTGGTGGAAAACGACCGCGTTGCTTTGGTTCATCTGGTAAATTGGTACCTTATATTAAGAAACGTTTTCTGTAAGGATTGAGAGTAGCCTATAGTGTACGCGGATGGGGGGTATTTTTGGAAATCGAGATTATATGCCTATCGGATTCCCCATCAAAAACTGCATATTTTGATGAATTTCTAAAAAAAATTTTCTTCAGGCATCATCGAGATATTGAGGGGTAAAGGTTGGAAGATCGCATTTTGCCGTTTTTCAGCGTTTTCGGCCATATTTCAGCAACCAGAGTGTGTGGCGGGCTACAATTTGGCACACATATATGCCCCATAGGGACCCATGTCTGGACCTAATTTGAGCCCAATCTGCCACTTGTATGGCGAGATATAGTGTCGGAAAGCTCACACTTAAGTATTTTGCACCTGTTGCAAATTCGGTTATATGAATACCACGGCGCGAATATACCGCCTGCACGGCGAAAAAAATTTGACAGAAGGTAGAGGAGGCTTAGGCCTACAAACTTTATTACTACAGCAAAATTTTTCTATATTTGGAATTTTGACTACGGGCCTCTTGAAAGTTGAAAAATTCAGCAAAAATGCTCCCACTTTTTCTATTATCCTAGATGAAAGAGCAATACCACTGAAATTTTTTCCTCATAAGTAACCTATCTTATGTAGAATTTGATGTAGATTTCAAAAATAAAAACGATTTACCCAAAAAAATTAAAACCAAGCATAAAATTGTGCAAAAGTAGTATATTTTTGACAGTTTTTGGGTAAGGGTTAATTTTTTGGGAAAACCAATTTTATTTTTGAAATCTACATCAAATTCTACATAAGATAGGTTACTTATGAGGAAAAAATTTCAGTGGTATTGCTCTTTTATCTAGGATAATAGAAAAAGTGGGAGCATTTTTGCTGAATTTTTCAACTTTCAAGAGGCCCGTAGTCAAAATTCCAAATATAGAAA
This sequence comes from Epsilonema sp. ZAB3_2, assembly GCA_030247985.1. NCBI lineage: Eukaryota > Metazoa > Nematoda > Chromadorea > Desmodorida > Epsilonematidae > Epsilonema > Epsilonema sp. ZAB3_2. Next base: position 2,116 of record JASAMW010003543.1, read on the forward strand.
AATTTTGCTGTAGTAATAAAGTTTGTAGGCCTAAGCCTCCTCTACCTTCTGTCAAATTTTTTCGCCGTGCAGGCGGTATATTCGCGCCGTGGTATTCATATAACCGAATTTGCAACAGGTGCAAAATACTTAAGTGTGAGCTTTCCGACACTATATCTCGCCGTACAAGTGGCAGATTGGGCTCAAATTTGGTCCAGACATGGGTCCTTATGGGGCATATATGTGTGCCAAATTGTAGCCCGCTACACACTCTGGTTGCTGAAATATGGCCGAAAACGCTGAAAAACGGCAAAATGCGATCTTCCAACCTTTACCCCTCAATATCTCGATGATGCCTGAAGAAAATTTTTTTAAAAAATTTATCAAGATATGCAGTTTTTGATGGAGAATCCGATAGGCATATTATCTCGATTTCCAAAAATACCCCCCATCCGCGTACTATGCAACCGCTACAGAAAACGTCTCTTAAATTGGTACAAACAAAATCAATGGACGTGGCAGCCCAAATAAGCTCCTTTGGCTAACCCTGCTAACATGCTGTATTGATGAAACATGAAAGTAGACGCCGATTACGTAGGGTTATATGCTAGGGACTACATTTTGAGAGGGCAATACACGAAGCATTAGCAAAAAGGAACTCCCGATTGCAGGATGGCTAGTACCTTCTGCTACTACGGCATTGCATTATACACTGCTGAATTGTATCAGTCAGGCGATGAATGCCACGGTGGAAAGATGGGCTCTGCTGAGCGCTTGATTGTTGCTTGCCCTTTGGACTGTCACAAGCTTAATACTGCAGACTATGTTGACTTATTCTGGACAACATTGGCAGAAGTTCCAGGTGTGTTAACGAACATATTGTATGTACAAAATTATGTGTACGCCTCTCATTCCACTAGTAGGCTATATTGCCAAATAATAACGATGATATTGTTGCTTATTTGCAGGTCTGGTTATCACAATGCTCATGATGGACTGGATCGGGCGACGGAAAACTATTGCTTTTGATTTTGTTATCTTTTCCATTTTCATATCACTTCTGTTCTTCTGCTTACATCGTTTCTGGCTTACGGTATTTATTTCCCTTGCCAGGATGTTCATCAATGGAGCATTCCAAGCTGTATTCGTCTACACTCCTGAAGTATGCCGAATGTGATGGTTCGGTCCTGCATCTACACGATGGCTGTATTTGTGTTTGTTTGTTGTGCTTTCAGGTGTACCCTACAACCATGCGTGCAATTGGTCTTGGATGTTGCGGCAGTCTAGCTCGACTCGGAGCAATCTTCACTCCATTTGTGGCACAAGTGGGAGGCAGTTGGTCGCTGCATATTCCCATCGGCGTTTATGCAGTTACATCTTTCATTGCTGCCGTCGCTGCAAGCATTCTTCCTATTGAAACCAAAGGCAGAGTTATGACGGTAAATAAATGCAGGATTGAGAATTTAGCGATGCGTGGTTACGAAGTAACATGTCAAATCAAAAACTTCGTTGCAGGAAACTCATTGACCTCATTGTAAAGCAGTAACATGCCTACTGGCTGGGTGGAAGACTGTGAGTAAAAACTGTGCACATGCACATAATGTGACATTGTATTTTATGTCTATACATACGTCTACAGTACATCTGGGCTTATTTAGCTGGTATTTCATGCCAAAATGAATTCGCGTCCTATCGGGTTTATGCATTGGGGGTTATTCAGCGGTAAACACGGTATGTAGGATGGGGCTGTTCGAGGGGGACGACACATTACAGTGCCGCTTTTGTATACTGCGCACTTTCATAAAATTTGCCAGTATACTGTTGAAAAGCCCACAGATGCCTGTATTGGTGCAGCAGGTATCTTTACCGGGTAAATTCTACCCGGTACCGGGACAATTTTGAGCCAGTAAAATTTACCGGCTTACCTTTTACCGCTTGGCCTTGCCGGTATTACCGGAGCCGGTAAAAATTTTTACCGCCGGTACCGGATTTTACCGCCTACCACCTTGCACTGCGAGTACCAGGTAAAAATTGATGGCTGTATGTATGATCGAGCAATTTCAAGCAAGTTTTTGTGCAGTAGTACTCAGTTTTCGGCATACTTTTTGTGAAATTTCACACCTTTTCTTTCTGTGCTTGTTGCCGGTGACTTTTTACGAACCCAAGCACATAAACATCTAAATATCATAAGAATATTGCCTAGGTAGGTTTTGTACACCCTCGACATCCGCAATTGACACGCACGTTCCCTTGGCCATTGGGCGCAAAAACTTCTCCAATCAAATGAACAAAAATTATTGGGAAGCAGGCTGTACGTACAGATAGATGCAATTATTTTTTTGGTTCATAATGTACATTACATTGTATAATGTATAATGTACATACGTACATACGTACGCACCTACATACATATCGTCGTTAACAAGCCACAAGGTCCTATGTACAGTTTTTGGCGAAATGGAGTTATTGGCGCCAAGAGGGTAGTAATAGTACATAGTATTGGTGCAGCAGGTATCTTTACCGGGTAAATTCTACCCGGTACCGGGACAATTTTGAGCCAGTAAAATTTACCGGCTTACCTTTTACCGCTTGGCCTTGCCGGTATTACCGGAGCCGGTAAAAATTTTTACCGCCGGTACCGGATTTTACCGCCAACCACCTTATGCGAGTACAGGTAAAATTGATGGCTGTATGTATGATCGAGCAATTTCAAGCAAGTTTTTGTGAGAGTACTCAGTTTTCGGCATACTTTTTGTGATTTCCACCTTTTCTTTCTGTGCTTGTTGCCGTACTTTTTACGACCAAGCAAAACATCTAAATATAAGATATTGCCTAGGTAGGTTTTGCACCCTCGCATCCGCATCACGCACTTCCTTGGCCAGGCCAAACCCGAACCAGAGGGAAATAGTACATAGTTTCTAGCCACAAGGTCCTATGTCGATATTCCTTCATCATGTGGCCAAAACAGCATGTGGCCAAGTTCTATGTTCTCTACCGTTCAAAGCAAAAGGTCCTATGTACCACATAGAACCGCAATAGCAAAAATTGTTCAAGGCAAAAGGTTCTATGTGCCACATAGAACCGCAGGGGCAAGAATCATTCAAGGCAAAAGGTTCTATGTTCAACCATTTTAGCTTGCAAGCTTATCACAAGGTACGAAAAGGTGGGAATTTGAAAAGCAAATTGAAAAAACAAGCTTCATACGTGTCTATGTACCTATATTTGAGCTGAAACTTGAAGAAAAGTTGGCGTATTTTGAGATTTCAGGATTTTTTCACGGTAAGAAAATGATCATTAGTTTCCTATTTTCTAGCTGTCATTCACGATATTGTTCTAATGGTTGACTGACTTTACAGCAATAATGCCGAAGCGGAAAAACGTTGCCATTGAGAGAGTGTGGATTGAATGGCTAGAACCTGAAGATTGGATGGGAAAGTCCGAAGATTTTCCAGCTGACTTGATCACTGGAGATACCTCCAAAGTAGGAAATGAAGTCATGGCACAATGGGAAGAGAAAAGTTGGAGAGCAAAGGTGGTTGCTCCACCTGCGAGGATCTCACCATTGGCTGGTGTTCCTCCAGCTGCTGCGATGGTGTTACCAAGGGAAAAAGAGCCCAGAAAGAGTGAAGAAGAGATGGACCCAACGTATGACCCAGAAGAAGAGGAAGAAAGTTCAGATGATGATGATGAGCCACTGGTAAATTTGGTGCGTACACAGCAGAAGTTGAAGCAAAGTGTGGCCTCCCCTGGCACTTCCAGTGACATCACTTCCAGTGATCCCATCATAGCAGATGATGTTTCATCTCCTGCTGTGTTGGCAGAGCTTCTGCCAGTGGAAATGGTGGCTAATGTTGAAGCTGAAGTTATGGAAGCAGAAAATAATGGAGTGATTGAAGCTGAAGCTGCAGGAAGTCAGTTTGGAGAAGAAGGCAGAGACGATGAAAATCGTGGCTCCAGGAAAAGAAAATCAAATTCATCAAAATGGAAAAAAGCTGAAAGAAAAGCTGCTCATAACAGTGGCAAAGCTTACACCAGCTCACGTGGAGAAGAAGTTTTGGGAAGATTGAGCAGGCAAGCACTGGAAAAGCCATCTTTGCTTTGCATGAGTGGGCCGAAGTGTTGAAAAGTGCCAGAAGAAATCCACGTCCCTATGTGGTGAATCAGCTGGAGTTTGGGGATTTCTACGATTTCAAGCACCTGGCGAAACAGTTGATTCGCAATCGCAAGAAGCTGGAAAATGGTGAAGTGGTGAATTGGTTGGAAATCAAGAGTCTTCGCTTTGAGAAAGGAAAGCCAAGTTCCATGGGAGTGCGGCTGGATTACGATGGGCCTTTCTTGGAAATGAAGGTTGGTGGAATTGCTAGCAGAGGGAGGCCATCGTTTCCAAGGCAGTTGGAACCAGCATACAGTGGAGAACACCCCATTTCTGCAGAGAAGAAGCGAGACTTGATTTCACTTTGTGAAGCTGGCCTCATTCCAAAGCCATTGCACAGCTGGTATCGCCAGCTCAAAAGCAACCATGGAGTGCGGGATTTCTTGCCAGATGAAGCTGAAGAAACTGAAGATTGATCCATACTTGCCCTTGTTGATTGATCATGATAGCAAAAGCAGTGATGATAAAAAACTGATGTCTAACGTAGCACATAGAACCTTTTGCCTTGAACATTTTTTGATAATGCTATAATATTCATTTCACAACAGAAGGTTCTATGTGCAATAATCGCTAGATACACTAATTAGCAAAGCATTGAGAAAATTTTTTTCGTATCCTGCATTGACCTCCTCATTGGTCGAATCCATCATCTTGTTCTGATCAACTTGCTAGCAACTGCTGATTTTATATGGCAATTGCAAACTTCAATCGGCTTTTTCTCGAAACATTGAAAAGTGTACATAGGACCTTGTGGCTTGTTAACCACTGTTGTCAGAGTAAAATTACCGGTACTTTACCCGGGTAAAATGGCCAATTTTGGGCCGGGTAAAATTACTTTACTTTACCCGATGTAATGGCTTATCGGGTAAGGTTTACCGGTACCCGGCAGAATGGACGCTTACCCGGGTAAAAATGCTGAAAGTGCGGGTAAGTATGGCTAGTACTTACCCGATTTACTCGGCCATACTTTCTTAGTACTTACTCGGGTTGATGTACTCAGGTAAAGCTTGTGCTCTGGACAGATTAGCACTGCTTGGATCAATTTCTGAATCGGTCAGACGATATTATAACGTACCTACCTTCAACAATGTGTGCACATACTGTACGCTGAGTGGGGTAGGTATTGTATGTTAGGATTGTAATCTGACGCATGTGCATGTACCGGGTGTTTCACGTAAGCTGTCACCTCTAAAATGCTTATAACTTCTGAACCAATGCTTAAGGTCTCACACTATAGATCTCTGAGCCGTGGACTCCTGTACTACTACTGAAGTATCTGGTGATATCTAATTCCAGCTGTTTTCACTTCCTGACACCATACGATCATCCGTCTGCTTCTTTTCCGTTCGCTGTTTCCGCTCCAGTCGCGCTCTCTGCGCTCGTCTTCGTACTATGCAGGGACAACTGTCTATGCATGGACTTCTTGATAAATTCGGTCCAGGCTCTCCTGAGCCAACGAAAGCGAGTTGAGAGGAGATCAAGATATCGATCGAAAGCTTGTTACACGATCTCTTTGACGCGCCATAGAGCGCCTCTTGAAACGGCCTCTCCGTGGCGCTATTCTTGATTGAAACGATAACTTTTTCAAACAGGTTTTTCTTGGATAACTTTGCGTAGAGGCAACGTAGAGAGGCGCCGCAGGTACCGATCGATTCCTCTCGTCAAGACGCGTTGAATGGTGTGCCGCATGTTGAAAAATACCCAGTGGTTCCTTCGGAACACCCAAATCGCATGGTTTTTATGGTGTTCTTCGGCGTGTCGTACTGCGCCGAATACAACAGCTTTGGCGCTGCCGTTTGGTGTACGTGTAGAGGAAGAATGATACCTTATTCACATTATGACGGATCACTTTTATCTTGCGTACAACGGCTACGACGAAGCCTCAAAGTTGGCTCCGAAACTATAGCGTGATACCTTAAATTTTTACCAAAATTTTTTTAATAAAAACTTGAACACATACCTGACAAGCATGCAAAATTTCATTAGCGTACATGCACTATTAACAAACAAACAAGCGACGCCTTTTCAGGTCCTATATTTCGATGTGCCCGTTTTCGTTCTCCTGCACTTGTGCAGCCGTCTTCAAAACTCTGAAAAAGATTCTTTTCAAACATGTTCACAGGGATGGCGGCAATGTTCCCTTTATGTTTTCGCATTGTATGTTGAAGAAGGCCAAATGGATGCTTGAATGGAGCGGAAAAGCATACTTCCTTCCGTATGTACCCTACTTCAAAAATCGAGCGCTTTTCTTTGCCACTGCCGATTTTGACACCCAATGTTTGAGGCTTCATAATTCCCTTCGTACTTAAGACCCACCAATGAAATTTTGCATGCTTTTCAGGTATGTGTTCAAGTTTTCATTAAAAAAATTTTGGTAAACATTAAGCATTGGTTCAGAAGTTATAAGCATTTTAGTGGTGACAGCTTTCGTGAAACACCCAGTATGTATGCGCGCATAGCAACCAATTTCAAAGCAAAAATCCCCTACCTATGTACAAAAATCCCCTACCTATGTACTTACTCGATTTTACCCGGGTAAAATGCTTCACATGGGTTTACTTTACCCGTTTTGACAAGGGCCGGGTAAAGTTACCTTACTTTACCCGGGATAGGGCATACCCGGGTAATTTACTTTACTTTACCCGTTTTCATTGAAGACCGAGTTGACATCAGTGTTGTTAACGACGATATTGTACCTACCGCTACCGTATGCTTACGCATGCTGTGCGTGCGGTACGTACATACGTACTACGCAACGTAATTCACTGGAATTGAAAGTGTCGTGTTGTGCCCCGGCAAAACTTTGCAACAACTGTTACGACCACCAATAAATTCGCCTGAAATTAGGCCACACACTTTACCGGATTTACCAGGTAAAAATTTCTGACTTACCGGTTTTACCGGGTAAGGATTTCTGAAAAAGGTAAAATTACCGGTTTACCGGGTAAAATGCCACGCAGCCGGTATGCACCAATAGATGCCTGCATTTTAAAATCACATCGGTGACGTACTACATACGTAATTAAACCGAACAAGTGACTGTATGATCTGTACTGGAAGAGGCTACATTATCTGTGTTAATACATGTCCAGCCAACGCCATTATTAAAAATGCATGTGTGTATATGCATGCCGTTGCTACAAACACTGTTGTGGAAAAAGCATTTATTAGTCTGCTTTCAAGCAACCCTATTGCATCCATTGGTCGTCGCCACTACCCTAACTCTTTGTATTGAATTGACTAGATTTTTCGAAAAATTCAGCCGACGGAAAGTATGGATATTTCACCGAAATCAAAAAACTTGGGCTTACCGTATTGCGGATCAAACATCAGCCAGAAATTACAAACTAAAAAAGGTACCACTAACCAAAAGTACAACTCAACTATACTACGGTTCATTGTTCAACCAAAGAATCTGTAATTCTTGGGCTTTGCTTTCTAGAAACATTCACGGTCGATGATGCAGTGAACGCGTTTGGATTCGGAAAGTTTCAGACACGATTATCAATCTGGGGAGGACTAGCAATTGTATTTATTGTAATATTGAAACAGCTAATTACAGCGATTGTGAGGGCACCGTTCTTGGTACGTTACGTAAACAGCAACAGGTACAGCACCCATCGTACTTGTTTCCCCTTGGTCTGTCCAGATAGCAGACGCCATGGAAATGATGTTATTGGCCATTTTGGGTCCTGCACTGCGCTGTGATTGGGGACTGACCAACTGGCAAGTGGCCACGATCAATACTGTAAGCTTGAGCAAGAGATCATATTTTATGTAGGCGCATGCAGCACGAATAGAATAAAGATATAGGCCTACATACGTGCCTACTATTTTACATGCTGTAAAACTTCGTGCGTAACCCCTTCGAATTAAACCCCATGTATTTATTTCGCGACTGGTGACACGTTCGCCCTCCCCATTCCAACCTCGATTTTTAAACACGTAACGGTTTTTTATCACACGGCGGGTAATAACGAAGCTTTACCTATTGTTTTAGGTAGTTTTTGCTGGTATGGCGCTGAGCTGTTCTATGTGGGGCAGTTTCGCTGATAAATATGGACGCAAAGTGGTACTCCATTATTCTGTATCAAGAGCTAATTTATTATGCCATGTGTGTATTTTTGGTTGTGCAAATTGGCCAAAATCGTGATCAGCCTTGTGATCGGTTCACTTCACACTTATAGTACGGTACATTACCGTTACCAAGTCCTGTTTTAGGAAGTCTGTCTTTGTACAGCGATCACATTTTACTTTGGATTGCTCAGTGCGCTTGCTCCCAATTTCATCTGGCTGCTTATCCTCAGAGGACTCGTCGGCATAGGCATTGGTGGGATTTTTCAAACGTAACGCTATTTTTTGAAAACTCCCTCTAGCCTGAATTTTTGCCCATTCTGGTGTTAAATTGCATGTACTGTATACTGTACGCTGGAATGGTCTTTATTATTGAACTTTCTCATCTTTCAAGGGGTACGTTGTATGCGGAGTTTCTGCCATCTGATCATCGTGCTAAGGCTATCATGCTGCTTATGATTTGCTGGTCGTTGGGCACCAGCTTCGAAGTCTTCTTATCTCTTCACTTCATGTCCAGCTGGGGCTGGCGCTGGGTCTTCGCTTTCACTGCATTTCCACTGCTCATCTTTCTACTTTGCTGCTATGTATGTAATATGATAGACAGGTTTGAGGATACGGTGCGGGGCGGGATAATTGGGGGGGGGGGGGGGGGGCATGGGCTATTTCGGTTTATTTGTGGTATTGGCTACATATACATATAGATGCTGAAAATGTCTTGGCTGACCCGAATTACTGTACGCCGCACCGGCACTATCAGTATCCGCTACCTAGCCAAGACATGTGTGGATTTACATAGAGTTTTATTTTTTCTACTTCTTGAATTTCATTCTCTCTATGTTTTGATGTGAACATTACTTCATATATTTCTTGAAACTGAGTGCAGTGGATGCCAGAGAGCGCTCGTTATCATTTGGCCAGCGGAGAATCGGATCAGGCCTATGCAACGTTGCAGCGTGTAGCAGCCGAGAATGGCAAGCAGATGTTATTGGGGGATCTAGTGAAAGCAAAATCTCCGCAAGTTTGCATGGTTGATTACTAATATCTGACCAGTAAATGGAAGCCGATGGACTTTGACAATGAGTTTTGCATATTTTAAGACAGATGAACGAGGCCGTGTCAGAGATCTCTTCACTTTAGAATTGCGGACAACAACTGCTCTACTTTGGTTTATCTGGTAAATGTCTGGCATCTGGTAAAGGTTGTAACCTCGTGGTATATTGTTACCTACGTATACCAAACCATGCTTCTTCAGGATGATCAGTTCATTCTGCTACTATGGATTGGCAATGTTTACAACTGAGCTTTATCAGTCAGGAGATAAATGCCATGGTGGAAGTATTGCCTCTTCAAGGCATTTTCACGCTGCTTGCTCCTTGGAGTGCCACAGACTGAGTACTGCAGACTATGTTGACTTATTGTGGACTACATGGGCAGAGGTTCCAGGTACGTAGGAAGAAACTCTTATGTTGGTCAGAAAGTAAGATATATAGGGTGTTTCATAATAAACTCTCCGGATGTTTGTGCCTCTCATTCATCATTTGAGCGTTCGATTTCATTGCGCTCTTTTACATTTGGTAGCTAAGGCTTCTACAGTTGTGCAGGCAAAATTTCAGCCCTGTAGTCCTTCTACCAAGGAAGTTATCAAAGCTCAAAGATTCGGACCCAAAAATTTACGTTTTTTTCACTATGGGGGATAATCCGGGCTAAGGCCGAAGTTAGCACTCCGCGGATAATTTTTTTTGAATTTTCTTCACAATGGCGCAGTAAATTTGGTTCTGCCGCGTCTTACATGGGCTATTGAACAGGATTTGAAAACGTATTAGCTTTGGATGGTAGAATATCTCTTTATTGTGGTACAATATTAGACAAATCCCCGATTTCTGAGGTCAGCCTTTCTGAGCTGTTTTAAGCTGCTTCCTGTTGGCCTAAAAAGTTGAAATTTTGCCTGCATAAGCGTTGAAGCTTTGGCTACATATTGCAAAAGACCGCATTTGAAAATGACACCCCATTGTGGAGATAGAGACACAAACATCCGGAGAGTATATTATGAAACACCCTGTACATACATATACTAGCCTACACGCAGGTTTTGTCATCTCCCTCCTACTGATGGACTGCATTGGACGGCGCAAGACGATGGCGATCGGATTTTCCCTCTATTCCATCTTCATGTTCTGTCTCTTGCTTTGTCTGAATCGCTTCTGGTTGACATCAGTTATTTCTTTCGCCAGACTATTCATCGTTGGAGCCTTTCAGGCCAACTTTGTCTACGCTCCCGAGGTGACTCTCCTCCATTTTGGAGTTTCATCATATGTACGTACGACGGGATGTTGGACTGTACTTGCAGGTTTACCCAACCACCGTTCGTGCTGTTGGTTTTGGCTCTTGCAATGGGATGGCGCGACTGGGCTCCATGACCACTTCGTTCGTTGCTCAAGTGGCTGGCAGTTGGTCCTTGAATATTCCTATCGGCGTTTACGGAATCGCAGCTCTGTTTGCGGCTGTAGCTGCAATCATGCTTCCCATTGAAACCAAAGGCCGGATCATGTCGGTAAGAAAAGGTGTCGCAAACACAGTACATACCTACATAGTACGGTTTACTCCAAATTTCAGAAAACTGTGCGCCCTATTCTTATTGCAGGAAACTCAATAATTACAAATGGCAGAAAAATGTCAGACAGAACAATTATTGCCAAACGACTGAAACATCGACGCGAACGGAACGATCACAGATCACAATATCTAGGAATGATCCATCCAACAGAAACCAGGAGATCACACAATTATCAAACCGATTGCAGATATTCCATCACCTGTTGTTTTGTATCTAGAGGTGAAGACACTGTATGTCCAGTAGTTCTGGGATCTTCAAAAACTTCGTGATCATTTCCACCCTGCAATGCACACACGCACATCGATGTACCGTATATGTACATACGTACCTACACTTCAACGGGAAACGCAGATAGTAGCATACTGGAGCCGTTTTGTCTCCGTAAAACTGAATTTCATCGTATCCATCGTCCACCAAGTACTGAAGGCAATAGCGCTTGTCCCAACCGACCGGAAAGACATCAATGCTAATCTGACCACCTGCAACAATGATAATGACTTATTCACATCAACTCGGTGCATGCAATGGCGTGAACAGCTACGTAGGGATAAGTCAGGCGTACGCCGAGCGCATTTTTCTACGATGTGAATGGGCCTAATCTTCCCGTACGGTATCAATCTATACAAGTACCGCAAGTACTACTGGGTATGCTGCGCCGTTTATTGGCTCAGCCACACGCTTTATGCTACCAAACTGTCTTGTAAGCTGCTACTCACACAGCTAAATACTCAACTGTCAATAAACGAAACCAGAAATCTCAAGAATCGTCGGCTACACACTGCAGCACACCGTCGACACTCATACCGGATACACTCCAGCAAACAGCTGAATCATTGATCTGAAATGCCCTCAACAGAGAACAGTGCGTAAGATTCTACGTACCAATGGTACTTCAATTGTATATTGAAACGCCCTCAACATGATAGTGTATTGTACGTAAAACGTATCAATGGCACGCGCGCGCCTATCAGAGTAACGGTCACATCTTCTCCAGTAAAGTAAACTTATGATGACAGCTCCACTGCTTCTATTCGGTTGGTATTTCGCCGCTGCCGCCACGGCACAGCAAAGTGGTATGTTTCCACGAATGAATAGCTGAATGCGTATCCCTGTGTATATTTCAAAAGGGTCTTTCAGCTTTTCTTTGCCGCTTGCCCAAAGATGAAGGAACATTTTGCGGTGCCAACGCTGTTCAATCAGCTTACTACTTCGACTCTATCAGCATGCAGTGCTTGGAATTTTTATTCAAAGGTTGCGGTGGAAACGGAAACCGATTCATAGCCATCCAACAATGTCTGGAAGGGTGTGGCGCCTTGGGTAAATAATGAACTACTGTACATGTATGCAACATTATGAAATTTTCAAACTTGACCGTCAAATTTTCAGGAGCGTGCCCTAAAGGAGAACCGCTGGCGGATAGTATGGGTAATTTTGTGCCATGTCAGCCATGTCCAGCGGGCTACCAATGCGTCCAGTTCGGTTCACCTCCAGTGGCTCAACGCCTCTGCTGTCCCGACATCAGTAAAGAAATGGTCTACTCTTACAGAATACCGTATTTTTGGGTGTATAGCCCCATGGGGCTATACTCTCAGAACCCATTTTGCGATGGAAGCGCCAAACATTTGCGATTTTTTCGCCAAAAGCTTTTGCGCGTTTCGGTCAGGACACTACTTTTGCGATTTTTCGCCAAATCTTTTGCGCCATAAAACGGGCCAAATTGTATCGCCAACTTTTTGCGATGAAAAGCCAGCTTCAGTTGGCACCGTTAATATTGCCAAATAATTTGCGTTAACAATGTGCATCGTCAATTCATTTGCGTTGCCTCTCTCCATTTATTACCACTGTCCATTTATTATCACTGTCCATTTTTTACCACTGTCCATTTATTACCGCTATGACCAACAGTACACTCGTATCATAGCAATAGCACTACAATTGATCAAGCCATTTGCACACATACATACCCTAGACATGCATCAGATGGTCAACCCTCCAACATCAAAGCTCAGTAGCACACGACAACATTAAACGCTATTACGACATCAAGACATTTTCTACATGTTCAAAAATATGTAAACGTATGCAAAATCAGTGATCTCAAAAGTATTGGCTCTACTGGAGCATATTTTATTTTACAATTGGAAAGTAAGTTACTCCCCTTCCACAGGCGTCGGTCGATCGATACCACTGCAAAATACTTACATGCATTCATTGCGACCATGGCTGCACGATCTGTAAGCCAGGAATGCTGACAATGCAGGCACTTATATCAAATAGTCAGCCTTAGTCAGTACCCAGATCAATTCCATCAGCAAATATTGCCCATTCACACAGGTCGGATAGTCAAAATGGCCACAGTTGCAGGCGTTTGAAGATGTAGACCGACTCCAGTTGGTGCCTCCTTGACTTCCGCTTTCAATAGTGATATGTAGTACATACATGCATATATAAGGCAGCAGGAAATGCTAGCCGTTGACATGGAATTCCCTGTGCGCCGCCTATTTATACGGAATCGCGGACAGGAAATCTCTCTCTCTCGCTCTCTCTCTCGCATCCAGTCGACTCTCTCGCATCTCTCTCGCATCCAGTCGACTCTGGTCCAGCTCTCCCGCTCCGACACACCAGTGGCTGACCCCTCAGTGGATCGACCAGGCGATTCCAGGGAAACCCCACCTAATCAGCCGAAGGAGGACGATGGGAGCGGAGCAGACCAAGACGGCGACGACGACGATCATGGGAGCCTGCATCTTCTTCCTGGTCCAGCCAAACCAGAGGAGTGCAGGGGCAAAGACTCAAGGAGACCTGCTGGCCACAAGAGCTTCCAAGTTGGAGGAGCCAGTGGCGTGGCCCCTAGAAGCGGATCCTTCAAGGAAGACGGGACAAGTCCTGACAGCGACAGAGGACACCGATTCAAGCTGCACCAACGGGACTACGACAACCGCTCAAGCCACAGGAGCAGGCGTTGACCGCAATGGAGCAACAGCCGCTGACCACACCAAGAGTCAAGCACCAAAGGCGCTCCGCGGGAGAACCACCAGCCTAGGATGTGATGGATCCTAGTGCTGCAGACAAAACAAGTCAGATGCAGTGAAGGCGGGGAAGCAAGCGGACAAACAAGATCCAGCTGTGACTTCCAAACTCGACCTTGGGACATCATGGCAGAGACCTAGCAACTCTCTCCCCTAGGGCCCCATTGAAGAGGGGATGGTGATATGTAGTACATACATGCATATATAAGGCAGCAGGAAATGCTAGCCGTTGACATGGAATTTCCTGTCCGCGATTCCGTATAAATAGGCGGCGCACAGGGAATAAAATCAGTTCTTTGCCATCCCGCTTCCGCATCCAGTCGACCCAGTCTCAGCTCTCCCACTCCAACCATCACTCCAACATATCAAATAGATCCGCAATATCGATCCAAATGTCCCAGCTGATCACACTGGTCTGCCTTCAAAATTCGTCCACTTTTCACTTGGCAAGATAATTCTTTTTTTCTAAAATCTCGAGGGCTGTTAAAAATTCGCCGATACTTCGGTGACTGCTCGCCGAATGTTACTGTTGGTTGGTACCACAAACAATTTTGCAGCCAGCGGTTTAAATACCGGTAGGTAAATGCAATGTGCGTCGCCTGGCAAAATTCAAAATAATTCAAAAGCAATCGCACCGTAAAGCAACGCTGCTCAAGCTGCTGGCGATGTCGCGGCCTCTAATGCTCTGTTACACGCTTTCCTCCTATCGATCGATTTATTTCTTTGGGGTATAGGCCCATCGCCAAAAATTTGCGCTTTCTGATTCTGACTATTGCACCTTCGCCAATTATTTGCGCTTTGCCTACCCTCGCCAATTTACGCTTCTTGAAAACGCAGATATTTTGCGTTTTGTCGCCAATAAAAGTGCGCCAAGACCCATCGCCAATCACTTTGGCGTACCCCGATCGCAAAAGAGGCTCTGAGAGTACAAAAATCGAGAGGTCTGATGGGAGGTTATACACTGGGGGGGGGGGGGGGGATATACTCAGGGGGATATACACCCAAAAATACGGTACTGTATTACGTAAATCGCCTACCATTGTGTACCGATTGTCGCGTATTGCACATAATCTAAATTTTTGGCATCCCATTGGCAGAGAAAGTATGCAAGCTGCCAGCGAATTCGGGAAACGAATGTGGCCTACCAATCAGCGCCAAGTTTTACTACGATCCAGCTTCAAAAGTGTGTCGTCGATTCACCTATTTGGGCTGCGGTGGCAATGAAAACAACTTCCAAAGCAAAGAGGAATGCGTGAAACTCTGCGCAGAGACCAGTCAGTTCACTCACTATAATGCGCACCACCGAGCCTTCTCGAACCGGCATTGTGCATATAACTGTAACGCGCTGAATTTCAGTTTTGTGCCCAGTTGGCGACCCTTTACCCGGAGCAAGCAATCCAACCTTGATCCATCCCTGCTACACGCATACCGACTGCCCTGATAACTACGAATGCAGAACCAGCACCAGCAGAAGTGGCATACGGCAAAACGCCTGCTGTCTCAGTGCAGGTGTGTAGAGTGCCCAAGTGTCACAAGTTATTTAGATAGGATGAGCTCCTACGAGCACCAATTCGGCGCACGTACAGAAATGCAGCATACGAGGATGAAGAGCGATGTAACATACACGTACAATTATACTGACTAACTGTCACTGTAAGTACAGGCTGTTTCATATGATATATCACCTATAAGTGCTAATAACTCCCGTATTAAGTGAGACATTTCAACCAGGTTTTTTTTATTAGAAACTTGAAATATGCCTGACAAGCAGGCAAAATTTCATTGATGGGTCTCAACTACGAAGGGAATTATGACGCCTCAAACATTGGGGTCAAAATCGGCAGTGGCGTGAAAAGCGCTCGATTTTTGAAGTCCACATGGAAGAGGTGAGCTGTTCCGCTTCATTCAAGCATCCATTCGGATCTTCTGGAGATTACAATGCCAAAACATAAAGGAAACATTGCCGCCATCCCTATGAACATGCTTGAAAAGGAGTCTTTCCAGAGTTTTGAAGATGGCTGCACAGATGCTGGAGAACGGAGGCGGAGACATCGAAAAATAGGACCTGAAAGGGCATCGCTTGTTTCTTCATTAATAGTGCACGTACGTCAATGAAATTTTGCATGCTTGTCAGGCATATTTTCAAGTTTTAATTAAAAAAAACCTGGTTGAAATGTATCTCTTAATACGGAAGTTATAAGCACTTTTATAGGTGACATATCATATGAAACAGCCTGTACATTGCAGAGCACGTGTGCGCACAAAGCATATCGGTGGGAAGAAGCTGTCGAACTGGAGACGAGGAATCCGAGAAGCCGCAACTCCGGTGGGGATTCTATCTCAATTCTGGCTCTTGTTTCCAGTTCCAGTATCGCGGCTGTTTCGGCAATCGGAACAATTTCATCACGCAGGAGCAGTGCACAGACTTCTGCTTAGGTATGACCAATGTTGTTGGATAAAGCCCCAGCTGTCGCAAAACGTTGATCTGCCTGCAGGCCATTGCTCGGGCAAGGCGCAAGCCCTGATCAACCCCGTCACCAACCAGCCGCAGCTCTGTCACCCCAGAGAGCCCAACAGCTGCTCCCTCGTCGGCTACGAGTGCCAGCCGACCAGCGGTCAAGCCTTCATCTGCTGCCAGGCCACGCCCAGATGTCCAGAGTCAGACTCCTTCCTCCTCTACGATCAATCCGACGCTACGGGTCCGCTCGTGCATCACTGCGGCCCCAACGTAGGCAGCTGTCCGCGCGGATTCTCCTGCGTCAGCGCCCGCAACGGCGAGAACGTCTGCTGCTCCTCCACTCCGCGCTGTCCATACGGAATGCGGGAACTACGAGACAGACCCAACGACGGAGTGCGTTTCTGCTCCGTCGGCGTGGATGGCACGTGTCCGCTGCATCACGACTGCGTCAAAGCTGTCAACGAGGAGGACTACATCTGTTGCGAGCCGGAGAAGAGCTGCATGCTGCATTATCTGAATCCGCGGACCCAGGCGCCACTGCCTTGCGTGCCCGGAGAGCTGCAGACAGACACTGGGGAGGAGCTCTGTCCCCCTTCCACCCACTGCTTGACCAACGAGGCAGTGCCACTGGACAATGTCCAACTGAGGGACAAACGTCAGCGCTATTTCTGTTGCTACGACATAACTTTCTACGTCTGCCCGGACAGTACTATGCCCTACGTAGCCACGGGAGCTAGTCAGCCATTACGCTGCGACCTGAGACAACCCATAGAGTCGTGTCCACTTGGATACTCATGCCAGCTGTCTCCTGACAATTCCACTGTCTGCTGTCTCAGAAGAGCAAAAGAGGAAGAAGAGCAAAGCTCCGGCGCATAGCAACGTCATGTAGAGAGTACGTATACGTAAGTGTACACAATGTACCTAATGTACGTACGTAACAGAGTACGGATAAAACGTACAGTACAGCACTCTCTCTCACACGCTTACCTATGGAAAACTTCAACTTGTATTTCTCCACTGGAAAATGCTTTTGCATATCCAGAACAAAAGCGTCACGAATGCCATGCTTCTGAAAGGAAATATAGTTGCATCCTATCGATCCAGACATTATTTGGTAGGTGCGTAGTGAAAGAAAAGCTGGGTACTTTGTCATATTCGACGAAAGCATTTCTTTCGGCTTGAGTGACACTTCTGCCCACGGGTGACACATTGATCATGCCTTTGCGAAACTCAATAAAGTTTCCACTGAAAGCAACAACACAAAACTCGCACAACCTTCATAACAGCAAAGAGTCGATCTTTACCGTTTCAGTGGTAATGTCAGCTTGGCCATGTAGCCGAGGCAGTAATTGATAAACTGTTGCAAAGTTTCCTCTCCAACTGCTTCCACTATGCTCTGCAGAGAAACTCAATGCAAAGGTACGGTAACAAATAATCGCTACAAGCACCATCCGCATTTGGCCAAGTTATTCGTATGTACTAATTACGTTACAAGCTCACAACTTCCGCTCACATTTGTTGAGAAGATTTCTCCAGCTTTGAAAGCAACGAGACCATTTTCTGAGAAGACATACTCAAACTTCTTCACCACTGAAACACATGCACAGTATAGGCCCACAAAAGGGTTGCACTTTCTGTTCGCATCACTACATACGTACATGCTGCTCCTGCTGTGTACAGTTAGTAGTACCTTCTTCTAAGCTGTCGCCCATCTGCTCGACAATCTTGCCGATGTCGGAGCCTCCGACCAAAGCTATAGGAATTTTCTTCCTTGCTTCTTGAAGAAAGGAGGACATCTCAGGGCTAATTTTCTAAAAAAAAATATGAGGTAGTGGTGACATTATCCATCTGCCAGCCACCTACACGTAGCATTCATTCAGATAGCATTCTGCCAGTGGTATACGTACGTACATTTCTGGACGGAGTCAGAGTTCCATCCACGTCAAACAGAATGATCCGCTTCGTCATGATTCTTGACCACCAGAATTGCCAGGGATGAACTATAGTCTGGCCAATAGCAGTTGGCACCTGGACTCAAGGCGAGTTGCGTAGTTTGCATGTACTTCTGCTAAATAGGAGTACACGAAGCGTGGACAGAAATCCGCATTAGTAAATCTATTTTACGCAATGCGCCTTGAGTTCAGGTGCCAACTGCTATTGGCCAGACTATAACTGTGTAGGTCTCAAAATAGGCATGTTCATCGCACTACTTAGAAAGGTAAAGTAGGAGATTATAGTTGTCCATGCAAGCCTCAGCTAGGAATACCGATGCCTTTCAGTCTCCAACACTACAAGCGCCGATCACAAATATTTTATTTCAAGAAGTATGTGCTGACAACAATGAGACGATAACAAGCGCACTACCAAAAACTTATTTAGCAGCAGTAGAACATACGGTACAATCTGCCCACAGAGTAGGCCTACGCTACGCACGCACTGCACTGTAGACTGAAGTCGTAGCTGAGTACGTCGACTTGCTCACAACAGCAACCAGAAATGGGAAAATAAATAGTAGCTTCATAGCTTCAGATCAATATATAGAATACAAATCAAAGGGCTGATCCGTTGTTAGCTGTAGTGGCCTTGGCCGTTGTGGTAGTAGCGTCGGTTGTTTTGTGCAGGAGCAGAGCGAGTACGCCTCCTCTGGTCGCGAGGGCGTAGCGCAGACTCCTCTCCTCTTCGAAGAGCTCGTCCAGCTTGAGCAGAGTCGCCAGGCGGTCCGAGTCGATCAGCGCTTTCCGCAACTTCTCCCACTGATAATGCCGACTGCATCGTCGCTTCGCCACTCCACACATCTGCTCCGGCTTAAAGTCTACACAACGCATACTGCACTTCATATGGCTATTGCAGGGTTCATACCAAGAAGGCCTCAGTCGTTTTCAAGACGTTTTAAAGACACATTTAATAGGGGAGTAAATGGGGGGCGTAGCCCCCCACCGGGGTCTGGGGCAGAGCCCCAGCCGCCGGAGGCCAATGGGGGTCTGGGGGCAAAGCCCCCAGCGGGGGTCCAGGGGGCAGAGCCTCCTGGTCCCGCCGAAGGCGAAATTTTTTGGAAATTCATACAAAATCCCCATAAAAATCTTGTCTAAAAATGTATCAGATAGCAAATGGATGAACCATACCGGGTGTGTATGTATAGTCATCAATCAATACTATCGGCTTTCAAAAAGATACACTACAACACCCTTGACTACTGATTACCATAATCTTGGCTATTCGATACATTATTCATATAGCACAGCCATTCATTCGACACGTTGCACGCTCACTCTCACTTTCTAGCTCACTTTGCTCAAAGACAAGAGTTTTGAGCCCAAACCGCACATATAGACCGCGCAAGGAAAAATTCTTCACTGCACACAGAGCGCTAAAAAAATTTTTTTGTATCCACTTGCACGCAACTGAGAAAAAAATTGCTCAATTTTTCAAGACACTCATCAGTTTTAAAGACATTTTCAAGACAATCAAGACACTTTTCACATTTAAAGACAATTTCGAGACGTTCGAGACATTCAAGACACGGTATGAACCCTGCTATTGTTATATAGCGCCATCTTCGTACATACTGCATACAGCACGTGCGTCACGCAGACACAGGGACGAGCACTGGCTGGAAAAGCGTCACGTAGGGGGAGGGATGTCGCTGGATTGCGTGCCGTAATATACGGATCTCCCCTATGGATAGGTGCATGTACGAAGAGCACGTGAAGTACTGTATGCAGAGTGATGCCTGGCGCACCTTTTCCGACGTCCAAGGCAGACGCAGAGAGGGAGTGTTGGTCGGCGTGGAGAGGGTATCCGCAGATCTCCGTCTCCTCCACCTTCGGGTCCTTGCTGTGCTCGGGACAGAGAACGCGCAGGCGCTTGCAGTAGGTGGCGTTGGACTTGTTGTAGACGTCGCAGAAGAGGTCGTAGAGGTTGTTCTGGCTCTTGTAGGCCGAGCCGTAGCTGGTCTGCGCCTCGTACTTGCTGAAGCACTTGAGGATGTGGCGTAGGGCGCCGCGCGCCGGCGTCTCCAGGCCGCACGTGGGACAAAAGACGCACGAGTCCCCCTCCTCCTGCGCTCGCTCCTACGCACGCACAACACAACACCCTCAGCTCTGCTTCTCACATACTACTCGTCTGCTCATTTCGCACTCGGCTGTGGATGTACCTGTTCGTCCGGGGCGACTCTGTACTCCTTCGCCTTTCGTACCCAGGTGGCCAGATGCTGATCGGCCTCGTCCAGCAGCACCAGCTTCTGCCTGCTCTCCTCTCGCCGCACAAACACCCGATCCAACTGCATGCGATTATTCAGCTCAGCCACCGACGGATTGCGTCGCCAGTCCTCCATTCGCCCTTCAATCACGCACCAGCCTCACCACATACCTCTACGTATCTCATGTCAACGGGTGTGACCCTGAATAAGCACGCACTCACCGGGCAACACTTCGCACAGTCTGACTTTAGCCATGTGAATGCCGCACTCGTCCGAACAGTACTTGGAGTGCGGACGCGCCTCTTTCGTGCACTGGACGCCGAAGCACTGGCGAGGCTCCGCATCCGCCTCTTCCTCATCCTCCGATACCAAACCAGCCTCACGCATAAACTCCTGATACTCACGAACGCTCTGGCGTGTACCTACAGCAGCATACAACATGCAACCTCCATCAGAACACTCGCACATGCTGTACCTACAGTTACACAATGTGAAACTACACACATAGTGCCTTTGTGTTGCACAGTCTCTCCGCGTCCGCACCTGCTCCTTTCTTGGCGTCCTGAGTCTTTCGTCGATGATGCACATTCTTCACCTTCACCCGCTGCTGCTGTTTCTTCTTCTTCTGCTGCTGCTGCTTGCTGGCCTGCTGCAGAAGTCCGGCGTTGACGCATCGCCTCAGCTTGCATCCTGCTCCGCCCATACTGTCCAGTATTCCGGCGCCGAAGCGGGCGCGCGCACTGCACACCTCGCACTTGCCGCAGTCCTCCGTGCGGAAACAGCCGATACACTTGCCGCACCGCTCGTCGCCCCCGCCCCCACTCAGCGGCGTGGAAGCTGGAGGACGCCCGCGTTTCCTCGCTCCCTCTTCTGTCGACTGCTGTCGCTTCATCAGGCTTCTTGTCTCCTCCACCGACAGAGCCTTCGATCCACTTGTTTTCTGAACCAAACTACGCACAGTACATACTCCTGCCACGACCCAACTGCTACGTTAGCGGAAGCAGCGTTCATTTCTCTGGTTATAGGTAAGGCAACCTTATGGTGATAGTCGATTTCCAAGGAAGGATCTTTTTCCTGACAGGGCGGACAGTAGAACTTCTTGATATTCTTGGCCAGAGCCGCAGTCACTTGGACGCAATCGCCATGAAACCACTCCTCACACGCATCGCAAGCTATCATGAAACGATCCTTGGTCTCTGGCTTCCGGCATATACAGTACACCTTCGCCTCAGCACCCGCATCCGACATACTATCAACTGTGAAATCTGCAAAAAGCTGCATGTGTGTGTGTTGTACCATAGACCAGACTACAAAAGCAAGAGGTAGCGGTGGGCAGAAACAACTGCCTTTCATCAACAAAGCCAGCAAACAACCATAAAATATATTTTTGTTGGACCGTCCATCTTCAAAATTGCTCAAAATAAACAATCTTCTGATTATATCGTAAGGTCAGAACAGCAAATTGCATTCTTACAAAGCATAAATGCCACAACATTGGCCAAATGGGAAAGGCACAAACGACTCGACTTATGGAAAGTGACAAGTAAAAACACAGGAAGACTTGCGGCACAAACTGCCCTCAACGTCAGACAGACATCACACCAAAGTACCTGTCTAGAAGTGAATGAAACACACAATAATTATGAGTAAAACAAAAGTATTTTCTCACAAAGAAAAGAGAAACACAAAGAGCACTACCCTGAAAACCTTTACCTTTGAAAAGCATAAATGAAGCTACTATTTTCTGCAACTATGCCACGTGCACACAATCAACACCTGTTACGCCTAATTCTGGAGCACCCGCGATTATGCACGAACGAAGATTGGTGGCACCCTTGATTGGCACTACAGGAAAGACAATGTAGGTACACGTACACAACCATTATTCGTTTGCCATGACGCGCGCGCGTTTCCTTTATTGCATTTGAAGCATGCGTAGATTCTGTTGCAGTATGATCGCTTTGCAATCTTGGAAGACGCAGCGGACATTCTCCGTGTCCACGGCCGTGGTGTAGTGATGGAAGATGGGCTTCCGCTCATCCTTACGCGTCGACAGGAACAACTGCAGCAGGTAGGCCTGCACATCCCCCACACTACTCGCGTCACCATGGAAATCCGGGTGATAACGACGAATATCCGAATGGGGAACTTTCTCTGCAACCACAACCACACAGATATGCACGGTTGCTGCTTGTTTGCAGTATGTACGAAT
>JASAMW010003544.1:0-12043 GCA_030247985.1 Epsilonema sp. ZAB3_2
CATGTACGTGCACGCCATTTACAACAATGGCGTAACTCGCACAAAAAACCGCATTCGAATGTGACACTCCGGTAGAGAGATATAAGCACAAACATCCGGCGAGTATATTATGAAACACCCTGTATTTAATAATCGAAGCACAAATCACACCATGAAGTAATTTTCACCAAAATACATACACTTCAACAATAACTGGGCTGACTATTTCAACTACGTATTACTGCTGTAGGTACGCTTACTCGCACTTTGACTTCACTGACCCCACTGTCTCGAGTAATGGTTCCTGTAGCTGTTTGTTACCAAACGTGCATAAGCACTTGGACAGCCATGGATACACAGCTGATCATTCCGACCATGAACGCGAGACCTCTGGCAGGTTGGGGAATGCCGTTCAGGTAGACTACAGTGTGAGCCACTCTGGAGAAGAAGAAGGCACGAAAATGCCAGAGAGCACTGGAATAGCTGGGACCGGTGAGACAGAACAAGTAGGCCAGAAAGATGAAGAAAGGAACATTCTCCAAGTCATTCAGGTGAATCCTGTAAATAGTGGCGACATTAGGCGGCCGCTTTAGCCCGTTCAGGGTGTTTCATAATATACTCTCCGGATGTTTGTGTCTCTATCTCCACAACGGAGTGTTATTTTCAAATGCGGTCTTTTGAAATAAGTAGCCAAGGCTTCAACGTTAATGTGTGCAAAATTTCAACTTTTTAGGCCCACAGGAAGCAGTTCAAAACAGCTCAGAACGGCTGACGTCAGAAATAGGGGATTTGCCTAATATTGTACCAAAATAAAGAGCATTTTACCATCCAAAAGCTAAATACGTTTTCAAATCCTGTTCAATATCCCATGTAAGACGCGGAAGAACCAAATCTACTACGCCATTGTGAAGAAAATCGAAAAAATCATCCGTGGACTGCTAACTTCGGTCTTAACCCTGGTTTAGTCCCCATAGTGAAAAAAACGTAAATTTTTGGGTCCGAAAGTTTGAGCTGTGATAATTTTCTTAGTAGAAGGACTACAGGGCTGAAATTTTGCCTGCACAACTGTAGAAGCCTTGGCTACCTTAAAAGAGCGTACTGAAATCAAACGCTCAATTGATGAATGAGAGGCACAAACATCCGGAGAGTTTATTATGAAACACCCTATACAAAATCTTGCATGATGCAGCATTCTTACGCATAATGTTCATGTTGGATTCGGAGCGAAAAGAATGTGCTTTTTTTGTCTGGCAAAGTAAATCTTTACCTTCGAACACGTTCAACGTCATCGTCATGTTTGACCACTCCACCGGATACAACGCTGGTGTCTTCTGGGCTTGGGATTACCTTAAAAATTGGCAGCTGTTGCGTGTTCTTTGTCAAGTCAAGTCAAGTCAATTTACTTTCCATAATGTGGGAAGAGACATTAACCCGACCATACTAGGTAAAAACGATGAAACGTAATCACCCGGGGAATCATGCATGTTCATGCGTAATCATGCGTGTTCTTTGTGTGAACCAGTTCCGCAAAGAGTTTATGGATGGGTGGCGAGCTGACCGCTGACCCGTCTGCCCTCTGTATTTACACTTTTCCAGTGAATTTTTTATCGGTAAGGGCCAGAGGGAAGGGAAAATAAGGGAATAATGCACTAAAAACAGTGTAATACCTCGACCACCCGTAAGTCTTAGCGCAACTGGTCCAAAGAATCGCTCGAAAATGCGCAAAATTGGACCTTTTTCTTCAATCTTTGTCGAGCAGTCAATGCCGTTACAATGAACACTTTCATGATGACGAGTACGGTGTAGTACGCAAACGCTCGTAGAAGTTCTGGATTCATTTGTGGCTTCATTTCCCTAGAAACGTTATTTGAGCGTTAGGCTTTAGCAAATATAAAATAAGGATGCGGCACAATAAAAGTTTTTTTGCTCAAAGTGTCAGTCAGTCAAATCCCGCGCGGTGAATGACTTTCCTCTGATTATGGTGAGCTTTTCCCGTCTTGTTTGCACTTCATCCATAGCCGCACAGTTTGCGGGCACCTACTGTCCTACTTTACACAATTTGAGACCCAGTTTAATGACATGTACGTAACATAGTGTAAACGGTACATAAGCTTGATGCTTTGCTGATAACAGCCAGCGCCAGATACATACAGTATATTGTACATACTGTAGGCCTAGATAAGATTAGCTACAGTACTACGGTGGCATATTCGCCCTAGTGTATAACCCCATAGCAAGCATAAGTATCAGAGAACAACAAGCCGTGTTCCGCTTGAATTCAGGTTCTCCAAAACCAAGTTCAGGGTCAACCTATTTTATTTTTTATTCAGGATACAGTATATTGAAGAGTAATATCAGGAATGTATACTATAATAGGTGGGGGGAATAAACATCTGCAGCGTTTCCGTGCAAAGCATCACAGCGACCAAGTAGGGTCGTACCTACGGAATCCGTACCTGTGGAATCCGTACCTACGGAAGAAAAATTCCACACCTACGGAAAACAAATTCCACACCTACGGATTCCACAGGTACGGATTCCGTAGGTAGGGAATGAAATTCCATACCTACGGGAAACAAATTCCACACCTACGGATTCCACAGGTACGGATTCCGTAGGTAGGGAATAAAATAAAAACAACAAAACAAATTTCCGTAGGTGTGGAATCCGTACTTGTGGAATCCGTAGGTGTGGAATTTGTTTTCCGTAGGTGTGGAATTTTTATTCCCTACCTGCGGAATCCGTACCTGTGGAATCCGTAGGTGTGGAATTTGTTTTCCGTAGGTGTGGAATTTTTCTTCCGTAGGTACGGATTCCACAGGTACGGATTCCGTAGGTACGACCCTACTTGGTCGCTGTGATGCTTTGCACGGAAAAGCTGCAGGTGTTTATTCCCCCCACCTATTATAGTATACATACATTCCTGGTAATATATAGCCTATATGATTATGTACGTACTGTATGTACTAAGGTCTGTACAGCTCACCTAAGGTCACCTAAGGTCTGTACAGCTTGTTCTGTGGTACTACTATGCTGTACGTACTATGTGTCCACATATCCGTACATTGTTGTGTAGTCTACAGTGCATTGTGCTGTTATAGACTGGTGTGTTCTCTCTTTTTTCATCTGCTTGTTGAATAAAGACTTTCATTCATATGTACGTACATCATACGTAGGCTGGGCGGGCGCCACCCCTATGTAAGTATGTATACTTTATCGCATTTTAACTAATACCCCAGGAGATTATCTATCTACCGGTGCACATGATACAATACGATAAAAGGTAAATAATAATACAGTTACTGTTATTACAAACAAAAAGCATAAATTTTGCAAACATAAAATTCGCCCCTGATAGGTTATCCAATGATCGCGCAAAAACCCTATAGCGTGCACATGGAACAATGATAATTGACGAAGATAATGCAGACTACCAAAGCACCGACAGCTAAAGGCAAGGCGACCAAAATCACAACGAGATGGTACTTTCCGCTCTCCGTGTAATAGTGCTGAGCTTGCGGCGTTGGCAGAGGACGGTTTTGTTCAGCTACAGCATCATCCTGCGGAATAATTATTTCGCCGCTTTTGTCTCGTTCAGGAGCAACGGAGTCAAGTTGCGATGACGAGGATGAAGACGACGAATAGCGTCGTTGAACTCTGCCGTTTCTTTCGGAAGATGATTTCCGCCGGGTAGTAGTGATCACCTGTAGCTGTCGCTGCTTGCTGCTCGTATTATCCGCATTCCTCCAATCGAAGGAAGAAACTGAGTGGAGTGTCCTTGGACGACGCCGTCTTAATCTGCTCCTCTCTACCGGTTGGCCGCCCATCTGCCCAAACGGCAGCCGCTGTCCGTCTCTGCGATCGCCAACGACTTCTGTTTGCGGAAATTGCGGGGGTCGTCTTCTTCTTCTCTTTCTTACGGAAGGCTCATCCAGCAATGAAGATGTATGATCAGTCACACTGCGTTTACGCACTGCATCTGAAAGCAACGCGTATAAAGCACTCGCGTACGCGACATGTACCATGTACAGTGATATTTTCCTCTGTTCTTTCATACAGTTTGAGTCTGGTGATGCCGGATGGTGCTCATTATCCAAGGAAGCCTGATGTCCACTGCAAATTCTGAAGAGGTTCCAAACAGCAAACGCCCCCAGCTGCAAGAGCATCCGATCAAATCCAAATCGCATGCTGCTACTGCTGATCGGGCTGTCAACCAGCAAGATTAATTTGACGATCTGATAGGTCACTCACGGCGACTGAAATGAGAATTCAACCCGCGAATATTTGGACCCTGAGAAAACTAAAAACATGCAAGGATGGCACAATAGGGCAAAAGTAGGAACAGTACATCTGCATACATTACATACGCAATATATTACGCATCGATTATGTATCGTCCACGTCTTCACAATAGCAAGCTCGCATTGAGAGAACAATAAAAGTAGCTGAGAGAGCGTTACTGCACGCATTACCTTACGGTTCACGGAGTATTACATAAATTTTTCCTGGAGGCAATAGGGTAATCTATATTTCGTGCTGTCAGCCGAGCGTCGTTTGGCTCGCTAGCAATTAGCATTGGAATCTCAACAATGATTTGAATTTTTGAAACGACTCTATCTCGCTGCACTGCACCCAGGGCGCGCGGTAAGTCGTTTATGCGTTTCTCGCCCTTAAAAGGGGCGCGGTCATTCGCTTGGTCATAAACTCGCTAAGCTAACAATAAAGCCGCCGCAGCCTTATGTACTACTTTTACCCACCAGTGCACATGCATTCGCTGGCAGAAGTTGAGCCCAGCCTGGAAAGTAAAATGAGCTTTTCCTGACAGGCAAGCAATTAAAGATAGAGACCCCTATGCTAACATTGAGAACGGGCTTTAACCCCGTCCAGCGCCAATGCATTCTACTAGAAGAACAATCAATTAGCCAGAGGGAAAGGATGAAACTTACTCTCCATGCAGTATTGGCACAGTGCAACCTAACCTACCATGCACAGTACGTACCTCGTGCACGTAGCTTTTGCACAGGAACCGACGTGCGCTAAAATAACACTGTAGTACTCAAGCCAACATAGGAGCACAGTGCCACCACCCACAACGTTTGCTTGGCTTGCACAGAAGAAGCAGAACACTGCTGCAATTATAGATGAATAGATCTCGACAAACCTGAACGAGGAAATTGCAGCAGTCAGTCAATGCGCGACGACACAAGAAAGTCAATAATTCACCCGACCTAGGTACAGTACCTTTACTGACAAGTGTACTCTTTGTCTTCGTGGTGGTACGATGCACTATGATTTGCACCTAAGGAAACAAGAATGATGACAAAAAATATATTGTGATGATAAGAGTGTGGGCTACTTACTTACTACTACACTACTGGCACTGACTGACCTTGGCCATGACCATTCTTGTGATGAACAACAAGGTGTTAGACTTCATACATAACTATCAATACTCTCTCCCCTAAGCAGAATTATATATTTTTGGTAGTAAGTAAGAACAAGAACACCAAGAACACCAAGTTTTGCTACGTAATAGCTAGCAGGCCAGAAAGGCAAAAGCCAAAATATGTACGATAAAGAAGAAAATAGGGTTGACTGACGGCGCTTGCGTCAATCATACGGCCCCACTCGCCTGGCGCAGAAATGAGATCCGTCTTCTGCGCGCGCTGCCATATCGATGCGCTAGAATTAGAATAAAGTAGAACAGATATGTCCCTCTTTCAATAAAGAACCACTTGCATATCCTATACACCTAATCAGTCAATTTGCTCCACTTCCTCCTCCATGGTATGGAAGGCTTTTTCCTTCCATGCTTCCATGAATAAGAAGTAGGCCTACCAAAAATATTATAGACACTGTCAAAGTATGTAAAGTTATGCCTGCCTGCATTTTGTGCTCTCAATCATCATCCATACAGACTATTGTGGCAACAGGATTGTATGAGAAATGCAAAAGGCATGGCGCTTAAAGCCAAGGGGTCCTATTTGCCGTCGTGATCATTTCAACGAACCCGCCGTCCCCGATTGAGCGAAAAAACATGGGCATCAAATATGTTTTATGTAGGTACGCATGCAAAAAGGTTTTAGCGCCGGCAAGCACAAGCACAACGCATCACCCACCACACAGTCCAGTGTTTTGATCTTGAAATCTCGATTGTGCGATCTCGCCCATGTCGTCATGAGGGAGGACACACATTGCATAACAGTTGACCCCTAATTCCTAAATACGACAAAGAATTTCTAGATCTATTGACCATTACGCTGAAGATTTTGCGAGCTGCCTCTGATTCACTGAACTAAACTACCGTGTAACTTTTGATCGGTGGTGAACCTGCCAGCCGCTTGGCAATTTTGCCTGCGCGGGAATGGGGGAACCCTTGTCTTTAACTATTGACTTTTACGTAGTACCGCCAGCGCATCTACTATTCTTGATCCATACGTAAGAGCAAAACTGAGTTTTCTGCAAAAGCAGCTCTTTATTAGGACGCAAATCTAGCCCTTGTTGTGGAAAAAGGAAGAAAATTGAATTCTCAGCTCACTCGCTGGAGGAAGTTGACAGTTTGATGGCAGAATGAGATAACTCCAACACTTTGTCTACGTAAATCATGGTATGACCGACCAAGACAAAAGAGAAAACGAAAGAGAAAAAAAAAAAAAAAAAAAGCCTAAGCGAAAGGAACCCGGGACCCCCACCCCCAACAACAACCACCAAGAAAGACACCCAACACACACACGAAAGCCACCAAAAAAAACAAAACACACGCGGAGACAAGCAGAAAGACAAGAAGAAAACAGAAAAAAAATGAGCTCAGAACCGAAGAAAAGAAGAAAAATAAATTCAAAAAACAAGAAAAACTAACAACCAAAAAAAAAAAAAGTAAAAAACAAAAAAAAAAAAACATCAAGAAAAAATATAATAAACTACATCATCACAAAAAAACAAACACAAACAATACAATCTTTATATATACACCAATTAACCAATAAATAAAAACTCACAAAAAAAACTAAAAAAAAAAACAATTCGGCCAGCTATAAGAACTAACTTGATTCTCAAGCATATTTTTGAGACTGTTGGGGCAAATGTCGTGGTGCGCCCAGTGGCAAGAGAAGCAGAACACGTTGCCAAACTTGATCAGCTTGCTAATTGCTAGACAATCAACTCAAACTAGGAAGCACCTCACTGACGTTACAATGTTGCAGTATCCTTCAGTACTGGGGGTAAAATCGGCCAGCCAACTTTTCCCATCAGTACAGGCATTAGGTGACCGAAATTACCCCACTAAGTACTGAAACTGTTTTTTTGCTATATCTCCAGTCCCAGTGGGGCGAATTGGTTGAAACTTTGTCTGGGGGTAGGGTACGATGCCCCCTTGCCCCCACTTACAGGGTGTTAATATATAACATACAGGGTGCTTTTGCGCACTGTCTAAAATTTGGTCATTTTTGACCTCTTTTTGAAAAACGTAACCCGTGAGCTTGATGCAGCTCAAAAGCTCATTTGAAAGAGGATAGTTCAAGGAATCGAGTGATGTCTTGCATGTCTCAATCGGTTGCAAGGTTGCCGAGATATACTGGTTTGAAGCTTAGGTGGCTGAAATTTCCCGTGGCTGACTTTACCCCATGTTACCCTATATTATTGATGGTTTCTTTATATATTCTGCTCTATATTTCGAAGAGGCCGTGTACATAAGATGCTTTTTGTCTTGATAGTTGGCAACCCTTGGCCAGTTGTTACTCTTGAAACTGTTGGTGTTGTTTTGTAACTGTTGTGTGTACCTGCTGTAGTGTGTTCACAGTAATATTGTGCATAGCCATGTTAGTAAATTGCTTGAAATAACCTCAAATAAGCGTAAAAAGTGCATAAAAGCAACTTCTGCTTGAAACAACCCCAACAGCTCTTGTCTCATCTTAAGAAACGTTTTCTGTAAGGATTGAGAGTAGCCTGTAGTGTACGCGGATGGGGGGTATTTTTGGAAATCGAGATAATATGCCTATCGGATTCCCCATCAAAAACTGCATATGTGGATTAATTTTGAAAAAAAAAATTGTTCAGGCATCATCGAGATATTGATGGGTAAAGGCTGGAAGGTCGCATTTTGCCGTTTTTCAACGTTTTTAGCCATAATTCAGCAACCAGAGTGTGTAGCGGGCTACAATTTGGCACACACATACATCGCATAGGGACCCATGTCTGGACCAAATTTGAGCCCAATCCGCCACGTGTATGGCGAGATATAGCTTCAGAAAGCTCAAATTTACGTTTTTTGGACCTGTTGCAAATTCGGTTATATGAATACCACGGCGCGAATATATGCCCTGCACGGGGTAAAATTTTGACAGGAGATAGAGGAGGCTTAGACCTACAAACTTTAGTACTACAGCAAAAATTCTCTATGTTTACAATTGGGACTACGGAGCTCTTGAAAGTTGAAAAATTCAGCAAAAATGTTCCCGCCTTTTTTATTATCCAAGATAAAAGAGCAATACCACTGAAATTTTTTCCAGGTAAGTAACCTATCTTATGTAGAATTTGATGTAGATTTCAAAAATAAAATCGTTTTCCCAAAAAAATTTAACCCTTACCCAAAAATTCTCAAAAATATACTATTTTTGCACAATTATATGCTAGGGGTTAAATTTTTTGGGGAAAACGGTTTTATTTTTGAAATCTACATCAAATTCTACATAAGATAGGTTACTTACCAGGAAAAAATTTCAGTGGTATTGCTCTTTTTATCTTGGATAATAAAAAAAGGCGGGAACATTTTTGCTGAATTTTTCAACTTTCAAGAGCTCCATAGTCCCAATTGTAAACACAGAGAATTTTTGCTTTAGTACTAAACTTTGAATCTAAGCCTCCTCTTATCTCCTGTCAAAATTTTACCCCGTGCAGGGCATATATTCGCGCCGTGGTATTCATATAACCGAATTTGCAACAGGTCCAAAAAACTTAAATTTGAGCTCTATCTCGCCATACAAGTGGCGGATGGGCTCAAATTTGGTCTCAGACATGGGTCCTTATGGGATGTATGTGTATGCCAAATTGTAGACCGCTACACCGCTCTGGTTGCTGAATTATGGCTAAAAACATTGAAAAACGGCAAAATGCGACCTTCCAGCCTTTACCCATCAATATCTCGATGATGCCTGAACAATTTTTTTTTCAAAATTCATCCACATATATGCAGTTTTTGATGGGGAATCCGATAGGCATATTATCTCGATTTCCAAAAATACCCCCCATCCACGTACTATGCAACCGGTACAGAAAACGTTTCTTAATATCACCAAATCACGGTACTGAACACTGTGCCACGGAACGACTTTGACCATGCTTGCGTAGACGGCCGAAAAACTTTCCAGTCCATAGGCAAGAACCACGTTTCTTCAGTCGTCCATGGCAGAGAGAGCAAGTCTGTGGAGAGAGAACTGAGAAACGATTAAAACGAAACCATTCAATTCATTTTGATGAAAAGAGACAGTAGTGATGGCAACTCAGTCAGCGGATTACTGGAAAGATCAAGCTGAGAACTACAAGAACAGGTAACACGTTGAAATTTGGCAGGAACACATCACATTTTGTTGCTCACTTCATGTTATTGATGACGTCGTTTGTTTTAGCTCTAGAAACTCTTCAAGATCAGTTAAATGAATTTCAGACGGGCAGTAAGGAGCTTGAAGCGAAAATGGAAAACAAGTTGGATAGAACTGAGCAGAAAAATAGAGAACTACTCACTGCCAACGAGAAACTGACACGTGAAAGGGATTTGATGCGGGTATGCATGCAGTACTGTACAGAACAGAGGACAGTAGTACGAATTAGATGCATTTGCATGCAGCAGTAGTACTAAGCTTTGAGTGAATATGAGGATGGTACGGGCAAAAATATATAATTCATTGGTACGGGGTAGTTCGGACCATCCTCATCTTATCCTGTTGAGAAGGCACAACGCTGATGTGGTACTATGGAGTTAGCCCGGTAATCTGGAAAATCCAGCAACCTCAGCGTCAAGCCAGTATATACTCAGCAACCAATAGACCGATTGAGATATGAATGTTACATCACTCGATTCCTTGAACTGCTCTCCTCTTTGGAACTATATGGTTCATCACTAGCTGAAGCAGCAAGTTCACAGGAGCATTACCATATGGCCGGGTTTACCCCACAGTACCCTAGATGTCAAAATGATCCTTGCACTGTCTTACTTTCTGGAGTTTGCACAGTTTCCACGTCACACTTTGTCCCCTCTTGAGCAAAGATAGGCTGGGATGGATTGGATGGCCCGAATTACTCCGTACTATGCTGCCAAAAGCATTGAAACGTACTGCGTACGTACGGCAATAGCGTCCGAGGCCAGTAGTGTATGTAAACCAAATTCTAGGTATGTATGCTATAGGCGGGTTTAGCCAAATTGTTCCCGGGACCGGCACCTGGTGGTGTGCCTGAAAGTTCAGTTGTGTGACAGGACAGCGAAGGGGTTCGAATCCTCTCTGCCTCATGGACCGGCACCTGGTGGGGTGCCTCAAGTTCACAGCTGTGACTGAGGGTAGCAGGTTCGATTCCCGTTCGGTCCTATTTCTCTCCCCTTATCGGGGCCCGGCTATCGCCATACGGAACGCGGCACGTCACACGTATTGTTGGTGTTCAGGAGAAGATGCGAGTCGGGGGCAGAGAGAGCAGAGGTTTCACATGGATCGCATAGAGACAGAGCTTAGTCAAGTGACGGAGGAAAGGAACAGTTTGCGCAAATACATAGGGGAATTGGAACAGGCCAACGATGATCTGACGGCGAGCAGAAAAGGCAAGACATAAGTATGACTCGCTATGCTTGCTGCAATGTACGGACATACGTACGTAGGGTAGAGCAGCCAGGACGCATAGATAAGAAAATTCAGGAGAATGTAGGACATATTCTATCCTACATAGTACTAGGTACCTATATCTCCTAGTTGTTCAGTAGCAATAGCCCGTCCAACGAGAGTTGTGCTTTGGCTTTTGCCCGTACTGCGAAAAATAGAAAGTCCACGGAGAATTCTCTGCGTTGTTTCATGTATTCCTATTCTGCGGGAGTACATGTAAATTGCGCGGGACGAGTAGAGTCCCAGAAATAGCTCGCTGGATGTTGGAAAACATGGTGTTTTCAAATACCGTATTTACCGGTGCATAGCCCCATGGGGGTATGCAAAAATTGAGAGGTCCCATATGGGGCTATGCATAGGGGGGGGGGGGGGGGTTATGCATTTCGGGGGGGGGGGGGGGGAGTTAGCATTTTTTATGTTTTTGAGAGGTGCGCAGAGGCATATTTTTTAGGTAAAAATCACGTGACTGATCCGGCATAATTTAGGTCAAAACACGGTTATTCAAGTACAATACACCACCAAGCAGGCTTATGGGCATCTTAGCTTGTTCTAGGAGTGGCTATGACTAGCTAATGACCAGCTTCCATAGTAGCTTCAGGTACTGTACTGTACATATGGGGGTATGCATGGGGGGGGGGGGGGGGTTATGCGTTGGACATTTTTTATGTTTTGCCAATATGAGGGATTATCGTTGGGGTTGTGCGTTGGGGGGGGGGGGGTTATAGCACAGTTAAATACGGTAAACCGACTCGTGTACGTACAGTGTATGTACGCGTGGATGAGTGTGCTTTCGATTGCTGTTTGTAGGAATGCCGTTTGTTCGTTGGAGGAATTTGAGGGGAAGCTGAATGACGCCATTGAAAGAAACGCCATGTTGAGAGCGAACTGGATGAGAAGGATTTGCTTCAAGTAAGAGTATCTAATGTACATAGATGTTGCCTATCTTTGTTGTACGTATGCAATACGACATTTACTAGTGGCTGGAACAGCACCTTACATAGAAAGTGAGCTATGCGTACAAAGTTCGTGCAAGTGTAATATTCGATGCACAACATCATGTACTGCAGTAATAGTGGGTACCTTATGTATATGTACAGTATTTTTGGCCTGCTCTACCTGTCACCTTCTGTTGTTTTCTTGTGTGGTATATAGACGAACATTCAGCGATTGCGGCAAGAGACGAGAGATTTGAAGCAGGAGCT
>JASAMW010003545.1:0-31320 GCA_030247985.1 Epsilonema sp. ZAB3_2
AGCTCCTTGGCGACAGAATATTCATATGTCATCTGACGCTCGAAAATACAATGGATATTGAGTTGCGCAAGGTAAAAAATACTTTTCTCAACATTTCTCCCATGAATTTGCACCATTTTGTCAATATTGTAGCAAGTGCATACATATGCATTTTTTTCTTAGGCCTTTCAAGAGTTGCAAGCGAAGATGGTTGAAACACGACGCAAGCTCAAGTTTGGCGAAGTGCAAGTGGAAGCCCATAAGGCCGAGATCAAGAGCAGAATTGACCAAGCATGAACTGTTGGAATTTCCACCAGATACCGTCACCTACCGGTCCATTGGCAGAATGTACGCGCATTTTTCAGTTTATCCACCATATGCAATAACAGC
Organism: Epsilonema sp. ZAB3_2; assembly: GCA_030247985.1. NCBI lineage: Eukaryota > Metazoa > Nematoda > Chromadorea > Desmodorida > Epsilonematidae > Epsilonema > Epsilonema sp. ZAB3_2. The sequence continues at coordinate 370 of JASAMW010003545.1, forward strand.
CAGTGCTTGGTCGCGAGGTGACCCCTCTGAATTAACCTGGAGTTTAAGTAACTTTTGATCGGTAGTCGACGAGAAGGTCGGCGCGGTCGTCTTTCTTGCTCGTTTGTTTTTTTCCGCGCCGACTTTCGCGTCGACTACCGATCAAAAGTTGCACTGAAAATCGAGGTTAGTTCAGAGGGGTCACCTCGCGACCAAGCACTGCTCTTATTGCATATGGTGAATAGGGTACTGTAGGTAATGCCGCGTTCAGATTTGCGACGTGCGTCTGATGCTTCGTTCACAACGAACCAGCGTCAACGGCCGGCGTTAGCTCAGCGTCAACGCCAACGCAGATGTTTAGCTTTCTTGGCGATCGCCGATAATTTGCAGCGAACATCGTCGGAAACTTGTCGAAATACGTACGTACGTCCGTTGCGATTATGCCGGCGTTATTTATATTATCAAAGTAAAATAGAGATCTGCATAGCTTTCCATAATGTTAAACGCTAACATCTGCGTTCGGCGTCGACGCCAGCGTTCGTTGTGAACGAAGCATGAAAAGGCATGGACAGACACGGACTTTTTCCGGCTTACGTCGAACGTACGTCTAATCTGAACGCGGCATGAAACGGGCAGTGTGAAATCCAAACACCTTATGGCTTGATGGCCCATCAGATGCGTGCGAGCGGCGTTGCTGCGTGTCCATGGCTCGACACAAGCGAAGGCATGGACTACCATGGATGCGCCGGGCGAACGCCGAGCGCATTTCCTTCCTATATGGGAATGAGCCATATGGTGTTACACGTTTGGTTACGGGTATACTCAAAGCGATCACTTCCCCCTACTTTGTCTATTGCTTCTGCGAAAGAGCAGACGAATATTATGGACCAGTTGCGATGGAGTTGGTCGATAGCGACCCCGCTGTATTTAGTGAAGTTCGGATTGGCGTTGCTGGTCGTCGACGCCATTTCTTGCCATTTCTTCTCTTCACTCTCTCCTTTTCCGCTCCCAGATGACTGAATAATGTTCACATCTCCATCAGCACCTATCTAAACCTTACACTAAATACCGCGGGGTCGTTATCGACCCACCCCATCGCGACAACGCAACTGGTCCTTATAGCTGGAAGCATTGGTTCATGCTCGGCTTCCAGATGACTGAAACGACGTCGCCATGAGTATGACGTACCACTGCGTTGCATACTCTTGTGTGGTGTTTATCCGTTCTCGATTATTGCAGGTTTCTCAAACAAAATCTCAAAGAAAGCGTTGTCCATTTGGACACGCGTATTAGAACAGCTCAAGAAAAGATTGCTGCTGTTCAAACTCAGAAAGTTTATTTGGAGAAAAGTTTGCAAGAAGCGGAAGGAAATTTGAGAGAAATGGTCACGGCTCGGCAAGCTGCTGCAAATAGACTGTGACAATTGTGATTTTTGTTGTGATTTTATTTTACTACCTGTTGTTCTTTTACAAAAGTCTATTTTTCTAATGATTTAATTGTATACCTATTTTTTCAATTGTAAAGCAAAACAAAATAAAAGGTTGTGACTGTTGATGTTGGCCATTTATTGATCTAGCCCAGGGCATCTGTGTGCCATTTTCGCTACTTATCTGTGAAAGCTTTGCGTACTACATGTCGTGTCGGTATTTGGTCGTGTGGGAAGAATTACGGGTAACCTTTTACCTGGACCATCCCAACTTTTACCAAGAATAGATTACCCACCTTTTGAAGGTGAAAAGTTTGTTGTTTGTAGTCTTTACTTATCTGTGATTCCGACCAACTGTAGATCCAATTCCACTTTGCATCATGATCTCTGAATCACTAAAGAAACTTTGGCCAAACATGGCCAGTCACATCTGCTGCAATACTACGATGGCCTTACTGCTGAACAACAGGGACAAATGAAGGAACAGTTAAAAGGCACTAATTTTGAGGAGTGCTGTGCCTTTTGCAGGGTGAGCGAACATCATATCCGATAGGTAAGGAAAATACGGCCACTAAAAAGTACGGGGGGTGTTATGGCACATTAAATAACGCCCTGCGGCCGGTTTGGTGGCGACAGAACAAACCCGCGAGAGTTCTTTTAATAGATTTATATCCACAGAAACATCCCCTCACAATCTGTCCATTCGTTGCTCACAATATGCAGTCTATGAAACATTGGTGGCCGGATTTTCCCATGGCGGAATTAACCCCATTTTAGTTTTAACTTTTTTGTTGTTCCAGAAAATGCACAAACGCGCCAGTGTTCCAAGCATTGACAAAACCAAGTCTAGTCCAGTGGCTGGTGGACAGCTTTGCCAATGCCATGGAGATGCATGCTGAGGACTGGAAACGCTTATGGGACATTGGTACGTACGACCTTATCTGAAGGTAAGCTTTGGTAGTCAACTGGAACCCATCTCCGCAAACAATCAACAAAATTGGAGTGAGGAAAAGCTGGTAGGGTAACGTGGGGCAAATCTCGACTTCTGGTGGTTTTATCCCCTCCCTCCAATTGAACACGTGGATCTTGCCGCCAAAGGCAGCGAAAAAAATGATCTCATACTTATTTAAAAATTATCTTTGTGAATTCACAAGCTCTTATTCATCTCTTGTTAGACTTACTGAAGCGTGTTTAATCCAATGGCAAATAGGATATATGTTGTGTGGGAAGTAACTTTGACGCCTCTTAATGGTAACAACAACAAAACGAACTGTGTGACTATTTGCAAAAAGATTAAAGTCTAGACTTTTTCCCCCCTAGACAATAGGTGGTCTTGTTACGACACAGATTTCACTCGAGCTCATCCTCGGCACTGTTCCCTTCATAAAATGCCACTTTTTTGTATTTTCAGGTCTGCAAGCCATAGGCCAGGGCCAAGTCGGTGTTTTGCTCCTAGCGGGAGGTCAGGGTACCCGTTTGGGCGTGGATTACCCCAAGGGCATGTGACTGGTGGGCTCTCCTTCTGGCACAACGCTCTTCCAACTTGCAAGGAGAGAGAATCTCAAAAAAACTACAGCTTGCCAATAACAAATACCCTGGGGAAAAGCGTCTGATTCCAATGGTAAGTAAACAAAAATATATGAAGAGTAAAAACGGAAAAATAGGGATTGGTGTTTAGCTGAGTGGGAACCGGCGAGCCGTCATGATCAAAAAGGGAAATTGTGCTACTGAGAATATCTGGGTGTGTAGTCGAATGGTTAAAGGGCACATGCGGCAAAGATTTTTCCATAGTGAAGGCTGAGATCGATTTTTCAATTTTCCTTTGGTCAGTATATGTAGCCTTTTTATGCTGAATTGATCTCACCTCCACGAGTCTCGCACGAGATTTTGCCTCCCTCCTCCTGCAGAAATCCCACTTATAAGGCTGTCTGCTTCAAACGCCCGTTTGTTCTTGTTCAGCGCCTCACTTCCTGCGTCGTTTAGAATCTGCGTGCGTTGTCGGCTGCTTTGCGCGCGCGCGCCGTCGTCCGCTCTCGCGTTCAAAACGACGCAGGAAGTGCGGCGCTGACAAGAACAAACGGGTGTTCGAAGCGACACGTATAAGTGGGGTTTCTCGACAAGGAGGCAAAATCTCGTCGAGACATGGGGGCGAAACCAATTCAGCATAAAAAACTACGCAAGACTGGCCGAAAAGGAAAATTGAAAAATCGATCTCAGCCTTCACTATGGAAAAATCTTTGCCGCATCTGCCCTTTAGGCTTTTTTTTTTGTTTTTTTTTTTTTTTTTTTTAAATTTTTTTTTCGACTCTTGTTTTTAATTTTTTTTAATTTTTTTATATTTTTGGTTTTTTTTTTTTTTTTTTTTTTTTTTTTTTTTTTTTTTTTTCCCCCCCCCCCCCCCCCCCCTTTAAGGCGCTCGCCTGGAACGCGGGAGGGTCCAGGGTTCGATTCCCTGGCACATCTGGCAAATTTTCCTTCGCGACTTGTACTGTTGTTGGTGGATGCGTGGTTCAAGTGGATTATTACACGCGGTGACCTTATTCGGTAGAATTGGCTAAAACGGAACTGTGGGGATATTGATTGTCAACTTTCCTCAACCTGCTGTGCTGTGTACGTACATAATGTACATACATACTACGGATACTTGGGTTCCCAACTAACTACAGTACTCTCTACTCTACTGGCTATTTGCCCACGAGCTTTTTCATTCAAATAGTGCTTGTGTCCGACTTTATTACCTTGTCCTACCTTACCTTGTTTATTCTTAGTACCCTTGTTTGTACTAATTTCGCTCCTTGTGAGAATTGATCCCGCCCTCTTACTATCTTCTCACAGCTCGCTAACCAACTGCGCGAAGGGTTATGAACTGTGTACGTAATTGAGAAAGCACTGCTTTTCAGGTACATTATGACCAGCGAAGCCACTGACAAGGCTACCAGAGGCTATTTTGCGAAGGAATCCAATTTCGGTCTTCGCTCAGATCAGATCAAGTTCTTTCAGCAGGGAAAGCTGCCTTGTTTCACTTTCGATGGAAAGATCATACTGGATTCCAAACACGCTGTGGCTATGGCGCCTGGTAAGTGACAGTAGGCTAACTTTTTACATATGGCTTGGCTAATAATATTTTCAATGGGGCGCCACAGACGTGCTCCGAGTTTGCTCCAAGCGAGTTCGCTCCGAGGAGCCTCCGAATTCGGAGCGTAATTCGGTTGTTCACACGTCTCCCAGTTACAAACTCTCCTGTTCACACGTACAGTACGTTTCGAATAACGGAGCGAGTTCGAAGCGAATTTGGTGATTATACATGTTGAAGCATTGTCAGGGCTCCGAGTTTGGAGCGAATTCGGAGTTCACGTCTGTGGAGCCCCAATGACCTTTTTGTTTCTGCTTGTTGTACAGAGTAACCCAGCAATGGGATAAACTCGGCCGCCATCTACTGAAAAAGCCGTTCTTTTTCTACCTGGTTTTCTGCCAATAAACCCGACCGGGTTTACCCCAAGTTACCCTATAATTGTTTTTTAGATGGCAACGGCGGCTTGTATCGCGCAGTGAAAAGGGCGGGTCTCTTCTCTGACATGGTTGAGTCGGGCGTTCTCTATCTACACGTGTACTGCGTGGACAACGTACTGGTGAAAGTTGCCGACCCGGCCTTTGTGGGCTTCTGCATTGATAGGGAGGCCGATTGTGGAGTCAAGGTATGTACGTACTTGCACTAGGTATTCACGAGTTGCAGTAATAGAAAGTACAGGGTCGCGAGCTGACCCCTCTTTGCTACATTTGATCGGCGTCGGCGTTGAACGGAATTTACACTGAAGAAAATTGCGGTTAATATGAGGGGTCAGCTCGCGACCCAGTACTCTCTTTTACTGCAACTCGTGAATATAGTCCAATAATGATGATGAACAAATGGGAAACTATGCAGGGACTGAGAATTTTACCGTAGTTGAGTGACATCATAGTCGGGATTACCCCCCCCCCCCCCCCCCATACTGTAATGTTCCGTAGATAGCCCCATGGGGCTATACAAATGGTAAGCACGAGGGCATTTTTCATTTGTACCAAAAGTAAGGTTTTTTGACCTCCTGAACTCTTTTGTGGTGGTTAATTGGCACGTTTCCAAGCTCCAATCATCAAAAATTCAGCTTTCAACTAAAAAAATTGTGAAAGTTTTGCTACTAAAAAATTTTCCTCGAAGAGATGTCACTGGCAAAATATCAGAACTGTTCCAAATGAGGTGCAGATAAACTCCTATGCATCAAAACACCTCAAAAACGCTGTTTTTAGCGCAAAAACACTTGATTTCCCTTACTTTTCGCGGTTCGCAATAGGGGGCTATACACGAGGGCAAATGACGTTAGTGGCCGATTTGGGGGCTATACACGAGGGGTTATACACGAGAGGGGGCTATATACGGAACATTACACTGTAATGTTCCGTAGATAGCTCCATGGGGCTATACAAATGGTAGAACCGATTAGGGTGACTATAAACGAGGCAGCGGTTATACACGAAAGCGGACTATATACGGAACATTACAGTATTTAACAGTGGTCCCTCTTGAGTGGTCTTTCTGCAGGTTGTGGAGAAAATCAAACCTACCGAACCAGTGGGCGTCGTTTGTGTGATGGAAGGTCAGGGTCCAGTGGTGGTGGAGTACAGCGAGATAGACGCGGCCACTGCGCAACTTCGCGACTCGCGTCAACCCGCAAAGTTGATGTTTCGAGCGGGAAACATCTGCAATCACTTCTTCAGCCGACAGTTTTTGGAGAATATTGTGGAGTAAGCTGATGGTTTGAGTGCCTGGGGTAGGCGGGGGTAATTCGGGCCATAATTTCGTTTACTTGTTTTTGATTGCGAAAGGGAAAACCCGGTAAATTATTCACCAGTGAGATAGAGCGCCAATATGCTTTTCAACTGAACATACGGTAGTCTAATTAGTGCCAGACATCCTTTGGCCCACATTACCCCGCTCTATCTATCCTCCCTTTATTTTTTTTGTGGGTATTAGTTTAGTATTATGTACTTTTTATTCTTTTTTTGTTGGTGATTCCTTTAGACATCACGAAGCGAACTTAACCCATCACGTGGCCAAGAAGAAAATTCCTTACGTGGACGAGGCGACGGGGCAAAGGGTTAAGCCGGAGAAACCCAACGGGATAAAGATGGAGAAATTCGTCTTCGACGTGTTCGCCTTGGCAAAGTAATAGTGGCTCATTCACACAGGAAGGAAATGCGCTCGACGTACGCCCTGCGCATCCGTGGCTCTCCATGCCTTTGTTTGTGTCGACGTCGAGTCATGGACACACCGAGCGTACGCTCAGCGCATGTCTCCAATGTGAATGGGGCCTAAGTTAGCAGGAGGGGTGGGGGTAATTTGGACCCGCTGCGCGCAGAATTCATTGTTCCATTTTCACGATAGTGAAGGCGCATTCACATGGGAAGGAAATGCGGTCGACGTACGCATAGCGCATCCATGATTGTCCCATCTCAAACGTATTGATCCCTGTATGAATGAGCCTTGTGAGGAGAATAAGTGTACTGTTCCACGCACAAGGAGCAGTGGGCGCAGTCCCTTTTCTCCAACCAACGACTATGGTAGAACTAGAATTGCTGGGACCCATGCATTATTTATCTCCGGTTCTAGCGACCGTAGAGCAAAGCGGTTAAAAATCTCTCGATAACTTTAGCTCGCCTCGAAAATAAAGAAAACCGCATGCGTCTACGTGCCCTCTGTGTCGAGAAATCGCCGATTTCCTTAAGTATGGTTAATGTCCACTTTTTTCGATTATTCAATATAAATGAACAAGCCGCAAAAAATTTTTCATTAAAACTAGCCTATCCTATGTAGAATTTGATGCAGATTTCAAAAGTAGTGCTTGCGTTAAATATACTTTTTGAAAAGTGCATGGTAATAGGAATAGCTACTATTTTAATGAAAAATTTCAGTTCATTTATATTGAATAGAAAAAAGTGGACATTAACCTAAGGGGGAAAATCAGCATTATCAAGGGGCGGCGCGAAAGCGCCATGCATTTTTTTTAAAGAGCAAGATCGAGAGATTTTAACCGCTTTCTCCAGTCGCAGAACCGGAGATAAATACAATGGCTTTAGTTGTAATTGTTTTCCCATGTTTTTCTGCAGGAAGTTCGTGCTGTTCGAGACGCCCCGTTCTTCTGAATTCAGTCCGTTGAAAAACGCCGACTCCGCCAATGCCGATTGCGCTCGCACTGCCCGAGAGGTACGAATAAGGCCGAGTCGTGCACGATTTCGATTGGTCCACCTTGTAGTTCAGTCGGTAGACCGCTCACTCATGAAGCGAGAGGTCCTGGGTTCGAATCCCAGCCTCGACCCAGTGTGCGTGAGGTATAAGGCAAATTCTTGCGCGATTTCGGTAGTTCCACCGTGTAGTTCAGTCGGTGGTTGTAGCGGCGCGAAGCGAGGGGTTTTACTTAGTGGGTTCGAATCCCGATCTGAGGCCAGTGTGTGAAATTGTGTGCATAAACCATATGACCATGCATACTGGCCTTTTTTCAGACCTGTAGGGTCTACATTCCAGTTGGCTAAAGAAGGCTGGTGGCAGAGTGGTGGGTGTTTTTTTTCTAAGCAAGGCGGGCCAGCGGCTGTGGAAGTGGACCCGTCTGTGTCCTATGGAGGAGAGGTGAGTGTTGGTTTGGCTAGTAGGAGGTTGGATAAGAGGTTCATAAATAAAGGAAACGAATGATGGTGTAGGCTAGTGTGGAGCAAAACCGCGCATGCGGAGTCGGGTCCGCTCACCTTTGTGACGGTTTTACCCCTGGCCAATTCAAAGCATGGCTTTCGAAAATGTATCTCAGCATGACGGTTTTACCGCACGCTACCCTATTGCAGCAGTGCCTTCCTGCCTTTTATGCTCAGACACACCGCCTGTATGGTGAACAGCTTAAACCGTTTCGCTTTCAGAACTTTTTTCTATTTTTCCGCCACTGTTTCACTGTCCCATTTCGCAATTTTTTCGGGTTAGTTTTATTTTTGAAGGGCTTGGAAGAACTTCTGAAAGGCAAACAGTTAAGGGTGACAGTGCCGGTGACCAAATCTGCTCATATGGTGGAGAATGGAGCAGATGGGATTTAAGTTGGAAATCTAATCTGAAATAGAGGGAAAAATTTATCACGATAACTTTGTGCAAATTTTTAGCATTTTGCTTCTTTCTTTTTCTTTTCCTAACCGTCCAACTACGTACTAGTACACGTTCTAGCTAGCTAAGGCTAGTAGCTACCTGTGATTTTACTTTTTCGGGGATTCTATGCATTCCTATTTTAAGTCGTTTGCTTCTTGTTTACTGATTTATTATTGGCAGATAATTTTACTGATATGCAGAAGGATATGCTGTAGCCTATTTTTGCCGGAGCACGATTGGCTTGTATTGGTGAAGCTATTTCGCTTTTATGCCCATGAAAACGACTGCAATCATAGTTTTGCTTTATTCACGTCACTCTGTCTGGCTAATATAATTTGTTCAGTTCAGCTGGTCGTCTGTTTGACTTGGCTGCTTTTACCTTTCATGTTTCTACACAAAAGTTCAAAAGGTTATTTATTTACACATTGTCCAGCAACTAGGTACCATTGGTAGCACTTTCTCACCATTTTATTCTGTCCATTTTCAATAATGGAAAAGGTCAAACGATGGCTGTTGTTGGACTCATAACTATGTTTGTTTCCGTTTTTCCAGTCGTATTGACACTCTCATTCTTTCTGGCATTCAACCGGGGAAGTTAATAAAAAAAAATATTTGATAAAAATAATGTTTGACTCGCAGCTGGTGTGTCCAAAGGTCAGAGTGTCAATTTGGCTGCGCCAATTATTATCTCGCATTGGCATTCCATTTTTACCGAGTTGTCTGATAGGTCAATCCATTGAGAGATAAGAATGCAGAAGGGGGTTTTTTTCAAAGTCGTTGGCAGGGGAAGTTCTATCTTCTTTTACTCATATATTAGCCCGTCCTGCCATTTGGGGCAAGAGGGGAGTGGGGTATCAATTACCAGTTAGATAATAGACAGGATGGAGGTGCTCGAAAACTTTGGGTATGGAATTTACGGGTCGGACCCCAGAAATACCCCAAATAATGGGTTCTGAGCCCAGAATCTCGCACCCAGAAACGAAAACTACGTACCCAAAGTTACCCAGAATTCTGGCCAGAAAAGGGCGTATTCAGGCCAAGTTGGTGTGAATTCCGTCTAGGAGTTTTGATAAAGGGCCTTAGCAATTGACATAGGCTTAGGCTTAGGCTTAGCAATGGACATAGGCTTAGGCTTAGGCTCAGCAATGGATATATGCTTAGGCTTAGGCTTAGCAAAGGCTTAGGCTTAGCATACAAAGCTGTTCAAAACCGTTCAAAGCTGTTCAAAGCCATTCAAAGCTGTTCAAAACCGTTCAAAGCTGTTCAAAGCCATTCAAAGCTGTTCAAAGCCATTCAGAGCTGTTCAAAGCTGTTCAAAGCTGTTCAAAGCCATTCAATGCCACTCAAAGTCGTTCAAAGCTCAAAACTCGCAGCTCACAGCTCACTGCTCACAGCTGTTCAAAGCCGTTCAGAGCTGTTCAAAGTTGTTCAAAGCCGTTCAAAGCTGTTCAAAGCCGTTCAAAGCTGTTCAAAGCCATTCAAAGCTGTTCAAAGCTGTTCAAAGCTGTTAAAAGCCATTCAAAGCTGTTCAAAGCTGTGCTTAGCAATAGACATAGGCTCAGGCTTAGCAAATGACATAGGCTTAGGCTTAGGCTTAGCAATGGACATAGGCTTAGGCTTAGGCTCAGCAATGGATATATGCTTAGGCTTAGGCTTAGCAAAGGCTTAGGCTTAGCATACAAAGCTGTTCAAAGCCGTTCTAAACTGTTCAAAGCCATTCAAAGCTGTTCAAAACCGTTCAAAGCTGTTCAAAGCCATTCAAAGCTGTTCAAAGCCATTCAGAGCTGTTCAAAGTGTGGCGTTTGTTTCGGTCTATGACCGGGCTGAGTGACCAAGTGGTATTGGCCCGAGCGGGGTATGAGCGAACTAACGTTGTACCCAGGAGCTTGGAGTAGACTGGCGTGGAGAAAATATAGGCAACCAGAGCAAAACCAAAGACCAGCAAAAGAACCAACAAGCCAACGTCAGACGGTTTTACTCAACTGACTCTTGACTGACAGAAAGGTCACTAGAAGACACAAACAGAGCAAAAAGTCGCAACTCGCATGTAAATTTAATATGTACAGGGGTGACAAACTATCTACAGTACTGAACAAACGTACAAGTAATTTGCATTGGTCATAAACATAAATTCATATGCGCATCATGTGATTCCTTCGCTACAGCAGCCTTGAGTGAGAGAAAATCACGTGAACAGCCGAACTTGACTTGACAACGCCACGTGAACGCACCGCACCGCACGAAATCAACTTGAATTGAACTGGAGCCCGCAAAATGAACTGAATCCATCGCGACCATTGGAACCAAAACAACCAAAACGGACGGAAGCAAACTGGAGAGACGCCGGTCAGCCGAAACATCACCACACAAAGCTGTTCAAAGCTGTTCAAAGCCGTTCAATGCCACTCAAAGTCGTTGAAAGCTCAAAACTCGCAGCTCACAGCTCACTGCTCACAGCTGTTCAAAGCCGTTCAGAGCTGTTCAAAATTGTTCAAAGCCGTTCAAAGCCATTCAAAGCTGTTCAAAGCCGTTCAAAGCTGTTCAAAGCCATTCAAAGCTGTTCAAAGCTGTGCTTAGCAATAGACATAGGCTTAGGCTTAGGCTCAGCAATGGATATATGCTTAGGCTTAGGCTTAGCAAAGGCTTAGGCTTAGCATACAAAGCTGTTCAAAGCCGTTCAAAGCTGTTCAAAGCTGTTCAAAGCTGTTCAAAGCTGTTCAAAGCCATTCAAAACTGTTCAAAGCCATTCAAAGCTGATCAAAGCTGTGCTTAGCAATATACATAGGTTTAGGCTTAGCCATGGACATTGGCTTAGGCTTAGGCTTAGCAATGGACATAGGCTTGGGCTTAGGCTTAGGCTTAGCAATAGACATAGGCTTAGGCTTAGTATTAGGCTTAGCAATGGACAGGCTTAGGCTGAGGCTTAGGTATGGACATAGGCTTAGGCTTAGGCTTAGCAATGGACCTAGGCTTAGGCTTAGCAATGGACCCAGGCTTAGGCTTAGCAATGGACATAGGCTTAGGCATAGGCTTAGCAAAGGCTTAGGCTTAGCATTCAAAGCTGTTAAAAGCCATTCAAAGCTGTTCGAAGCCATTCAAAGCTGTTCAAAAGCATTCCAAGCTGTTCAAAGCCATTCAAAGCTGTTCAAAGCCATTCAAAGCTGTTCAAACAGCTGTGATTAGCAATAGACATAGGCTTACGCTTAGCAATGGACATAGGCTTAGGCTTAGGCTTAGCAATGGACATAAGCTTAGGCTTAGGCTCAGCAATGGATATAGGCTTAGGCTTAGGCTTAGCAAAGGCTTAGGCTTAGCAAAGGCTTAGGCTTAGCATCCAAAACTGTTCAAAGCCGTTCAAAGCTGTTCAAAGCCATTCAAAGCTGTTCAAAGCCGTTCAAAGCTGTTCAAAGCTGTTCAAAGCCATTCAAAGCTGTTCAAAGCCGTTCAAAGCTGTTCAAAGTCATTCAAAGCTGTTCAAAGCCATTCAATGCCACTCAAAGTTGTTCAAAGCTCAAAACTCGTAGCTCACAGCGCACTACTCACAGCTGTTCAAAGCCGTTCAAAGCTGTTCAATCTTGTTCAAAGCCGTTCAAAGCTGTTCAACTTCAAAGCCGTTCAAAGCTGTTCAAAGTCATTCAAAGCTGTTCAAAGCCGTTCAATGCCACTCAAAGTCGTTCAAAGCTCAAAACTCACAGCTCACAGGTCACTGCTCACTAGTGGTGTCAACCTTTGAAAAGTACAGTAAAGGTAAGGTACGGTAAAATTACCATGAATACCAGATGGTAAAATTACCACATGGTACTTTACCATCATCAAAATTTTTACCGCAGTACTTTCTGTTAAAAATTGGTGGTAGACAGTAGAAATTTTACTATGTAAATTTGAGCATATTTTGCTTAGATTCAGCATATTGAAGACATCAGAAATGCTCTAAATTTTTCTTAGGCCTAATTGGCAGCTAAAAGAACAGCAAATGCTTCAAAAATGACTGAAAACGTCAACATAGATTATCAATTTTCTGAAAAACATGAACCAAAAATAGCGATTGTATTCTACACACAGCGAAATTTTTTCTGAAAATGGTCAACGACCACCTGGATAATACTAAAATATGCAAAAATGGTCATGGTAAAGAGTAAGGTAATGGTAAAAAAGTACTTTTTTACCATCAAATTTTTTGAAGGTAATTTCCTCTGAGTTGGTGGTAAAAAGTACTCTATTAAACTTACCATGGCCATCGATGGTAAAAAGTACAGTACCTTCAGCGAAATTTGTGAGAGTACTGTGGTAGAAGGTAAGGTGAATTTACTTTTTGACACCACTACTGCTCACGCTGTTCAGAGTTGTTCAAAGCTGTTCAAGTTGGTCAAAGCCGTTCAAAGCTGTTCAAAGCCATTCAAAGCTGTTCAAAGCCATTCAAAGCTGTTCAAAGCCGTTCAAAGCTGTTCAAAGCCATTCAAAGCGGTTCAAAGCTGTGCTTAGCAATAGACATAGACTTAGGCTTAGCAATGAACATAGGCTTAGGCTTAGGCTTAGCAATGGACATAGGATTAGGCTTAGCAAAGGCTTAGGCATAGCATTCAAAGCTGTTCAAAGCCATTCAAAGCTGTTCAAAGCCATTCAAAGCTATTAAGAGGTTTGAGGACAAGAGAAGAAATTTGAAAAATTGGGCAGCCAGAAAACCTCTTAATAGAGTACCTGCCGCGCTAAGGACTGTTCCATCTTGTCCTGCGTAGCCATTCAAAGCTGTTCAAAGCCGTTCAAAGCTGTTCAAAGCCGTTCAAAGCTGTTCAAAGCCATTCAAAGCTGTTCAATGCCGTTCAAAGCTGTTCAAAGCCATTCAATGCCACTCAAAGTCGTTCAAAGCTCAAAACTCGCAGCTCACAGCTCACTGCTCACAGCTGTTCAAAGCCGTTCAGAGCTGTTCAAAGTTGTTCTAAGCCATTCAAAGCTGTTCAAAGCCGTTCAAAGCTGTTCAAAGCCATTCAAAGCTGTTCAAAGCCATTCAAAGCTGTTCAAAGCTGTTCAAAGCTGTTAAAAGCCATTCAAAGCTTTTCAAAGCTGTGCTTAGCAATAGACATAGGCTTAGGCTTAGCAATTGACATAGGCTTAGGCTTAGGCTTAGCAATGGACACAGGCTTAGGCTTAGGCTCAGCAATGGATATATGCTTAGGCTTAGGCTTAGCAAAGGCTTAGGCTTAGCATACAAAGCTGTTCAAAGCCATTCAAAGCTGTTCAAAGCTGTTCATAGCCATTCAAAACTGTTCAAAGCCGTTCAAAGTTGTTCCAAGCCATTCAAAGCTGTTCAAAGCTGTGCTTAGCAATATACATAGGCTTAGGCTTAGCCATGGACATAGGCTTAGGCTTAGGCTTAGCAATGGACATAGGCTTGGGCTTAGGCTTAGGCTTAGCAATAGACATAGGCTTAGGCTTAGCGTTAGGCTTAGCAATGGACAGGCTTAGGCTTAGGCTTAGGTATGGACATGGGCTTAAGCTTAGGCTTAGCAATGGACCTAGGCTTAGGCTTAGGCTTAGGTATGGACATGGGCTTAAGCTTAGGCTTAGCAATGGACCTAGGCTTAGGCTTAGCAATGGACATAGGCTTAGGCTTAGGCTTGGCAAAGGCTTAGGCTTAGCATTCAAAGCTGTTCAAAGCCATTCAAAGCTGTTCGAAGCCATTCAAAGCTGTTCAAAGCCGTTCCAAGCAGTTCAAAGCCATTCAAAGCTGTTCAAAGCCATTCAAAGCTGTTCAAACAGCTGTGATTAGCAATAGACAGCAATAGACATAGGCTTAGGCTTAGGCTTAGCAATGGACATAAGCTTAGGCTTAGGCTCAGCAATGGATATAGGCTTAGGCTTAGGCTTAGCAAAGGCTTAAGAGTCAAGCTACGCAACAGAAGGTACTCTAAGAGTTCTGCGCCCAATTTTTCAAATTTCTTCTCTGTCCTCAAACCTCTTAATAGCTTTGAATGCTTTGAACAGCTTGAATGCTGACAGCTGAGCGCCGCCCGCGCTTAGCATTCAAACCTTTTCAAAGCCTTTCAAAGCTGTTCAAAGCCATTCAAAGCTGTTCAAAGCCATTCAAAGCTGTTCAAAGCCATTCAAAGCTGTTCAAAGCCCGTTCAAAGCTGTTCAAAGTCATTCAAAGCTGTTATACAAAAAGAAGAGAGAGGAAAAAGAAACACCCAAAATTCGAAGAAAAAACAACCCCGTAACAAAAACAACGAAAAAAAAGAGAGCCTGCTCAGCTACCTAGCATACAAAGCAAAAAAAAAAACACAACACACACTACCACCCCCCAGAACCAACCAACAAAAACGAACCCAAAAAAAAAAAAAACAAAATCAATCAACAAAAATAACAAAAAAATAGCAACCGCAACAAATAACAGCAACCCCAAGACTACTACAGACCAAACACTACCAACAAACACAACCAACCAAACCAACAACAACCACCAAAGCCATTCAATGCCACTCAAAGTCGTTCAAAGCTCAAAACTCGTAGCTCACAGCGCAGCCTAAGCCTATGTCCATTGCTAGCAAGCCTATCTCTCTACTCACAGCTGTTCAAAGCCGCAATCTTCCTCCGAGTTTAAATTTGGCCTCTCATTTACAGCTTTGAATGCTAAGCCTAAGCCTTTGCCTAAGCCTATGCCTAAGCCTATGTCCATTGCTAAGCCTAAGCCTGGTCCACCGCGCCAAGCCTAAGCCTAGGTTCACCTAGCCTAAGCCTAAGCCTATGTCCATACCTAAGCCTCACCTAAGCCTAAGCCTAAGCCTATTTATTGCCTAAGCCTAAGCTATGTTGTAGCCTAAGTCAAGCCAAATATATTTTGCTAAGCCTAAAACTATTATTTGCTAAGTATATAGTTCACCAGTCCAAATATTGAACAGTTTGAATCTAACCAGTCTGAAATGTTGAATTAGAATTTGAACATTTGTGAACATTAGCCTAAGCCTCTGAACATTAGCCTAAGCATATATCCATCTGCCTGCGTTAGCCTAAGTATAGTTGAACAGCTTTAATTTAACATTAGAGTAAAATATTCTATAGTCTAGTGAATCTGAATTTTGTGAATTTTGTGAATCTGAAAGAGTAAAATATTCTGTGAATCTTGAATCTTGAATGAGTAAATTTTTAGTTTTGAATTTTGAAAATATAGTCTAGTAGTCTAGTGATTCTGTTTTGTGAATCTCGTCTCTCCAGTCTAGTAGTTTTGAATTTTTGAAGTTCACTGCTTTTGAATTTTGTGCTTAGAATTTTGTTACTGTAAAATATAGTGTACATTAGAATAAATTACAAATATAAATATATAATTTTATAATTTTGCAAATAGTGAACATTAGCATAAATATTTTTTTTATAGTTTCTTACTGTACATTTACATATACCTTGTGAATGTTGTCTAGTGATCCTTCAGTTAATTAGTTGAAACGCTTGCTTGTTTTTTTCTATTTTTGATCTAGCTACTCTAGCTTGTAAATTTAGATGAATCTTGTCAATTAGCTGTTTATAGTAAATATATTGATTCTAAAAATTCTGAATGCTTTTATAAATATTTTGAAATAGTCTAGAATTTTAGTCTTGAAATTATAACATTAGAGTAAATTTTCAGAACATTAGTGAACCTACAGTTTTCTAGCCTAAAATATATCCATTTTTAGCTAAAATATTTTCCATTGCTAAGCTAAGTACCCTATTCATTTTAAATATAGTAATCTATCTAAGTATAGTTGAAGACTTTAATTTTTTAGAATTTTAATTTTCTTTAATGTAGAATTTTTTTTTGTAAAAATATTTAATTTTAATTTTCAAAATATAGTAATCTTTACTTGAAAATATAGTTGAATGTGAATTTTTAAATTCTAACCAATTTGAGCCGCATCAATCTTCTAACAGCTTTCAACAACTTTCTAAAACTCCTATCTTTAACAGTCTCCAATCTTGATCTCCACCAACAGTCTCTATCAACCAGTTTTATGCTAAGCCTAAGCCTCCGCCAAGCCTAAGTTAACATTATCCATCCGCGAGCCTAAGCCTAACCCTATTTTATTTTTAGCCTAAGCTAAGCCTTATCAATCTCCCAAGCCTTATTGAAATTCGATTAATTATATTCTTCCTAATAATCCCTTCTGCCAGTAACTTTTACGTGTTTTCTTTCTCTAGATTTTCTCTCAGAACATTTTATCTCCGGTCCGACCCGTAATTCCAGACCCCAAAGTTTTCAATCTTCCACCCTGTCCCCATATCCAAAACGTAATTCAGACCCCACTCCCCTTCCACCATCCCGCCATGCAGAGTTCTCCTCCCCCTCCGCTAATCCTCTCCCACCCGTCTTTCGTCTCTAGCACGCTTGTGTACCTACGACCCCAACATACACATACCATCCCTTTCAGCGCCACGATGACTACTGTATGCAATAAACTAGCCTAACCCCTCGCGCAGCCCCACTCTCCTCTCACTCCTCACCCCACCCGCCCACCTACACGTACAAGCAATCGAAGAGCGCGAATTAATTTAGTTCCTCCAAATAAACGAGAGAATACCCCCACTCCATCCCAGAAACCCTATTCCTCTCCAGAGAAAAACTTCAATTTAGAAATTTCTAAATCCCTTTTCCACCCAGAAATACCCAGAATTCTACGATTCAGCCAAATTCCCAATTAATTCTCTAGTTTTCCAAACTAAGCCTAACACAGATCAACCTCTTTTAATACTTAATTTTAACAACTTTAACAACTCCACTCTCTTTCTACAATACTCACTCATTTACCCAACAATCTACCCTTAACCTTTAACAAAATTTTAATCACAAAATAACCTTAAACAAACTTTATTAAACTACAACTATATACAAAAACACTCCCACTTATAAAAATTCAAAGCTGTTCAATCTTGTTCAAAGCCGTTCAAAGCTGTTCAACTTCAAAGCAGTTCAAAGCTGTTCAAAGTCATTCAAAGCTGTTCAAAGCCATTCAATGCCACTCAAAGTCGTTCAAAGTTCAAAACTCACAGCTCACAGGTCACTGCTCCTAGTGGTTTCAACCTTTGAAAAGTACAGTAAAGGTAAGGTACAGTAAAATTACCGCGAATACCAGATGGTAAAATTACCACGCGGTACTTTACCATCATCAAAATTTTTACCACAGTACTTTCTGTTAAAATTTGGCTGTAGACAATAGAAATTTTACTATGTAAATTTGAGCATATTTTGCTTAGATTCAGCATATTGAAGACATCTGAAATGCTCTAAATTTTTCTAAGGCCTAATTGGCAGCTAAAAGAACAGCAAATGCTTCAAAAATGACTGAAAACGTCAACATAGATTATCAATTTTCTGAAAAACATGAACCAAAAATAGCGATTGTATTCTACACACAGCGAAATTTTTTCTGAAAATGGTCAACGACCACCTGGATAATACTAAAATATGCAAAAATGTTTGCGGTAAAGAGTAAGGTAATGGTAAAAAAGTACTTTTTTACCATCAAATTTTTTGAAGGTAATTTCCTCTGAGTCGGCGGTAAAAAGTACTCTATTAAACTTTACCATGGCCATCGACGGTAAAAAGTACAGTACCTTCAGCGAAATTTGTGAGAGTACTGTGGTAGAAGGTAAGGTGAATTTACTTTTTGACACCACTACTGATCACGCTGTTCAGAGTTGTTCAAAGCTGTTCAAGTTGGTCAAAGCCATTCAAAGTTGTTCAAAGCCATTCAAAGCTGTTCAAAGCCATTCAAAGCTGTTCAAAGCCATTCAAAGCTGTTCAAAGCCATTCAAAGCTGTTCAAAGCCATTCAAAGCAGTTCAAAGCTGTGCTTAGCAATAGACATAGACTTAGGCTTAGCAATGAACATAGGCTTAGGCTTAGGCTTAGCAATGGACATAGGATTAGGCTTAGCAAAGGCTTAGGCATAGCATTCAAAGCTGTTCAAAGCCATTCAAAGCTGTTCAAAGCCATTCAAAGCTATTAAGAGGTTTGAGGACAAGAGAAGAAATTTGAAAAATTGGGCAGCCAGAAAACCTCTTAATAGAGTACCTGCCGCGCTAAGGACTGTTCCATCTTGTCCTGCGTAGCCATTCAAAGCTGTTCAAAGCCGTTCAAAGCTGTTCAAAGCCGTTCAAAGCTGTTCAAAGCCATTCAAAGCTGTTCAAAGCCGTTCAAAGCTGTTCAAAGCCGTTCAATGCCACTCAAAGTCGTTCAAAGCTCAAAACTCGCAGCTCACAGCTCACTGCTCACAGCTGTTCAAAGCCGTTCAAAGCTGTTCAAAGTTGTTCAAAGCCGTTCAAAGCTGTTCAAAGCCGTTCAAAGCTGTTCAAAGCCATTCAAAGCTGTTCAAAGCCATTCAAAGCTGTTCAAAGCCATTCAAAGCTGTTCAAAGCCATTCAAAGCTGTTCAAAGCTGTGCTTAGCAATAGACATAGGCTTAGGCTTAGCAATGGACATAGGCTTAGGCTTAGGCTTAGCAATGGACATAGGCTTAGGCTTAGGCTCAGCAATGGATATAGGCTTAGCTTAGGCTTAGCAAAGGCTTAGGCTTAACATTCAAAGCTGTTCAAAGCCATTCAAGCTTTAAAGCTGTTAGCCATTAGACATTCAAAGCCTTAGGCTTCCAAGCCATTCAAAGCTGTTCAAAGCTGTGCTTAGCAATAGACATAGGCTTAGGCTTAGCAATGGACATAGGCTTAGGCTTAGGCTTAGCAATGGACATAGGCTTGGGCTTAGGCTTAGGCTTAGCAATAGACAGAGGCTTAGGCTTAGTGTTAGGCTTAGCAATGGACATAGGCTTAGGCTTAGGCTTAGGTATGGACATAGGCTTAGGCTTAGGCTTAGCAATGGACCTAGGCTTAGGCTTAGCAATGGACATAGGCTTAGGCTTAGGCTTAGCAAAGGCTTAGGCTTAGCATTCAAAGCTGTTCAAAGCCATTCAAAGCTGTTCAAAGCCATTCAAAGCTGTTCAAAGCCGTTCAAAGCTCTTCAAAGCCATTCAAAGCTGTTCAAAGCCATTCAAAGCTGTTCAAACAGCTGTGACTAGCAATAGGCTTACGCTTAGCAATGGACATAGGCTTAGGCTTAGGCTTAGCAATGGACATAAGCTTAGGCTTAGGCTCAGCAATGGATATAGGCTTAGGCTTAGGCTTAGCAAAGGCTTAGGCTTAGCATTCAAAACTGTTCAAAGCCGTTCAAAGCTGTTCAAAGCCATTCAAAGCTGTTCAAAGCCATTCAAAGCTGTTCAAAGCCATTCAAAGCTGTTCAAAGCCGTTCAAAGCTGTTCAAAGTCATTCAAAGCTGTTCAAAGCCATTCAATGCCACTCAAAGTCGTTCAAAGCTCAAAACTCACAGCTCACAGCTCACTGCTCACAGCTGTTCAAAGCCATTCAAAGCTGTTCAAAGTTGTTCAAAGCCATTCAAAGCTGTTCAAAGCCGTTTAAAGCTGTTCAAAGTCATTCAAAGCTGTTCAAAGCCGTTCAATGCCACTCAAAGTCGTTCAGAGCTCAAAAATCACAGCTCACAGCTCAGTGCTCACAGCTGTTCAAAGCATTTCAAAGTTGTTCAAAGCTGTTCAAGCTGTTCAAAGCCATTCAAAGTTGTTCAAAGCATTCAAAGCTGTTACAAAGCCTTGGGCTTAGGCATAGGCATTCAAAGCATTGGTTAGCAATAGACATAGGCTTAGGCTTAGCAATGCACATAGGCTTGGGGTTAAGCTTAGGCTTAGCAATTGACATAGGCTTAGGCTTAGGCTTAGGAATGGACATAGGCTTAGGCTTAGGCTCAGCAATGGATATATGCTTAGGCTTAGGCTTAGCAAAGGCTTAGGCTTAACATACAAAGCTGTTCAAAGCCGTTTAAAGCTGTTCAAAGCTGTTCAAAGCTGTTCAAAGCCATTCAAAACTGTTCAAAGCCGTTCAAAGCTGTTCAAAGCCATTCAAAGCTGTTCAAAGCTGTGCTTAGCAATATACATAGGCTTAGGCTTAGCCATGGACATAGGCTTAGGCTTAGGCTTTGCAATAGACATAGGCTTAGGCTTAGCATTAGGCTTAGCAATGGACAGGCTTAGGCTTAGGCTTAGGTATGGACATAGGCTTAGGCTTAGGCTTAGCAATGGACCTAGGCTTAGGCTTAGCAATGGACATAGGCTTAGGCTTAGGCTTAGCAAAGGCTTAGGCTTAGCATTCAAAGCTGTTCAAAGCCATTCAAAGCTGTTCAAAGCCATTCAAAGCTGTTCAAAGCCGTTCAAAGCTGTTCAAGCCATTCAAAGCCATTCAAAGCTGTTCAAAGCCGTTCAAAGCTGTTCAAAGTCATTCAAAGCTGTTCAAAGCCATTCAATGCCACTTAAAGTCGTTCAAAGCTCAAAACTCGCAGCTCACAGCTCACTGCTCACAGCTGTTCAAAGCCGTTCAAAGCTGTTCAATGTTGTTCAAAGCCGTTCAAAGCTGTTCAAATTCAAAGCCGTTCAAAGCTGTTAAAGTCATTCAAAGCTGTTCAAAGCCGTTCAATGCCACTCAAAGTCGTTCAAAGCTCAAAACTCACAGCTCACAGGTCACTGCTCACAGCTGTTCAAAGTTGTTCAAAGCTGTTCAAGTTGGTCAAAGCCATTCAAAGTTGTTCAAAGCCGTTCAAAGCTGTTAAAAGCCATTCAAAGCCATTCAAAGCTGTTCAAAGCCATTCAAAGCAGTTCAAAGCTGTGCTTAGCAATAGACATAGACTTAGGCTTAGCAATGGACATAGGCTTAGGCTTAGGCTTAGCAATGGACATCGGCTTGGGCTTAGGCTTAGGCTTAGCAATAGACATTGGCCTAGGCTTAGGCTTAGGCTTAGGCTTAGCAATGGACATAGGTGTGGTAAAGTTGCTGTTGACTACTGCTGATACGTGCACTGTACTATTCTGTTGGCCTGAGTGTCAGTGGATGAATACGTACTTCTGCTGTGAATGCAATGGAGACCACAAGACAAGAGATAGAGTAAAGGCTTTTTTTGACTTAGCTTGCACGTTATGATGTTCCAGTCAAGATAAGCACCGCCTCCAAGTTGTGACTCCGTCCGCCGCCGAACGCCCTTGCAAAGTCACCCAGCGCCGTCCGAACCCTCCAACTCGTTGACCCGACACTTTTGACGCCCGCTAGCAAGCTTGCTAAACCTGTTGACAACCTCTCTCGCCGTCAACCTCTGCTCAATCAACCTCCTTGCTCATCCCCAAGATCAACCTTCTCCGATCTCTCCTCTCAACCTTCTCCTCGCTCCGCTCTTTCTGCCAACTCACTCACGCAAACTCAAAACCTCACAAAGCACACACATGTCGCACGCCCCATAAAGTGTCACTAAAGGCCATTGCGCCCTAACTTGCACGTCTCAGACCAGTCGGCTCGCCACATCCTCCCCAACTGCCTTGAAAAAGCTGCCGTGTCCTGCCACATCCTCCCCAACTGCCTTGAAAAACGCCGTGTCCTGCCACATCCTCCCCAACTGCCTTGAAAAACGGCCGTGTCCTGCCACAATAGGCTTAGGCTTAGGCTTAGCAAAGGCTTAGGCTTAACATTCAAAGCTGTTCAAAGCTGTTCAAAGCTGTTCAAAGCCATTTAAAGCTGTTCAAAGCCGTTCAAAGTGTTCAAAGCCATTCAAAGCCGTTCAAAGCTGTTAAAAGCCATTCGAAGCCATCCACACCGGTCCCACCCTCGCATTCAGCCATCAGGTGTGATGGGTCCCGTAACGAATGCGTCTAAAGATTACGGTAACGACGAAGCGCGCAGCGAGCAGAAGAAGAAATGAAGAAAAGAAAACAAAGACACGCGGCACGCTTCGTCGCGCTTCGTCGTTACCATAATCTTTAGACGCATTCGTTACGGGACCCATCACACCTAACGGCTGAATGCGAGGGTGGGACCGGTGTGGATTCAATGCCACTCATAGTCGTTCAAAGCTCAAAACTCACAGCGAGCTGTTCAAAGCCATTCAAAGCTTTTCAAAGTTGTTCAAAGCCGTTCAAAGCTGGTCAAAACCGTTCAAAGCTGCTCAAAGTCATTCAAAGCTGTTCAAAGCCATTCAATGCCACTCAAAGTCGTTCAAAGCTCAAAACTCACAGCTCACAGCTCAGTGCTAACAGCTGTTCAAAGCATTTCAAAGTTGTTCAAAGCCATTCAAAGCTGTTCAAAGCCGTTCAAAGCTGTTCAATGCCATTCAAAGCTGTTCAAAGCCGTTCAAAGCTGTTCAAAGCCATTCAAAGCTGTTCAAAGCTATTAAGGCAAGGTTTCCCTGGTGCGTGCATTGTTCACGGACACCCTCAAAATTTCGCATTTCCTATTCGGTTCATAAATAAGTACTACAACACATGGGGAATCGAATGCAAAAAAACCGCATCTCAAAATTCGCCCTCGTTGAGGAGTTATACATGCCCAAACCCTCCTGACCCATTTTAAGCCGAAAATTACATAAAATGCATTCTTTTTAGGTTCCAGTAGACGCAGCCGGCTGAAATTTTGTACACACATACCCCCTATGGGACCCTACCTGCAGGGAAATTTTTAGCCTTCTAGCCCTCTTCACACTGGAGTTATGGCGTTTTACAGTAAATTTCCATGCAAACTGGGGCTAGATTTTTTAGGTTATATGCCTATAGCTCATTAGATACAGTACCGGCCGCTCTGAAAATTTTTATCCCTTTAGGTAACCCATTATAGTTTTCGAAAATACAAAAAGAAAAAATTCGGTAGTACTACTAAGAGACGTCAGTCTGGTATGCCTGAACATCAATACGTTTTCGCGTCGGGACCCGAAGCTGCTTATGACAGTTTTGGAATGGTCCCCTGTGCGTATAATATACGCACAGCTGTAGGAAACGTATTGATGTTCATGTGGCTGGCCAGACTGACGTCGGTAGGTTACGGTAGTAGCTGTTAGGTTGTTTGCACGCATTAGTTTATTTGTGTGTCGCAGTTGTTTCTTCTTTGCGTTGACTGGCATGTTCATCTTGTTTGCTGCCGCCGCGCCGCAGTTCTCGCCGTTTTCGCTCGTCGTGCTTTTCAGTTGTCGGTAGTCGTTGGTCGTTGTCGTTTTGCTTGCTGGTTCTGGCGTCCAGAGTTGACTTGCTTTTGTTTTCTTCTTGGCTTCGTCTTGTTCTGTCATCCATACTAGAGTCGTTAGACAGACACTGAAGACCACACACGCACACACAACTTCACCTCACCGACACAATAAGCAGAAATGAAAGCTGAAGCAGCGCTCGCTCTTTTATAGTCGTGCATACAGGGTTACGGTAGGCGCGCCTAAGCAAGTCAGGACTTGTGCTAAGAAGCTGTGACGCCACGACGTGTAGTCTCGAGTCATCCATTTAGGCATGAACATTTACCAATTGTGTGTACGTGCCTACAATTTTACAAGCAAGTCAGGAAAATGCACTTTCGAAAACGTGCACGGCGAATCTGTCGCTCGCAGTTTGTGCGCGGCGCTAACCGACAAATTTGCCACAAAAGTGATCGTAGGTATGGCAAAAGCAGATGCAAAATTTACTCGCTTCAAATTGACTTGCGCTGGGATAAAATGTCTTTGCGTGCTTGCGCGGCAGATCTGTTAGCAATTTGGCGTGCTTCGATGCGCGCGACTGAATGAAAATGCATTTTAGACAGAGCGCGCGCCCACCCCAACCGCAACTTCTTTATTTTCAAGCAGTGCTTCTTTCGCTGTCGCTTGCTTCTTTGACTAAATTTTAGCACGCATAAAACATAAAACGAAGAACAATTGCGTCCAGCGAAGGTGCAAGATGCAAAATGCATGCGGCAAAATGACTTGCGCATTTAGCAATAATAAAATACGTGCTTGAAAAATGTGAGGCAAATTGACGACCAAATTCAACGCGCTTCTGTTCATGTACGCAATTGAAGGCGCGCTGCTTGTGGCGTAAAGTGGCGACTTTGTAACAAGACGGCAGGCAGCTACCGCGACGCGCAACTGAATGAAAATGCATGACGTGCGCGCGTTCTTACCGCTCGACGTGCAACTGAATGAAAATGCCTTGCGCCCGCCCAACCGCAACAGCGCGCCTCACTTCGACACACGTTCAATTTGAACATGCATAAAACAACGAGAGGCAGCCAGCAGGTAAACTGTTTCCGTCGTCTTCTCTCTTCTTTCCTTTGGGGCGTTGTACGTACGCGTCTCTCTTCTCTTCACTTTGCCCAGCAAGCAGCGCCGCAAATAACAAGCAGCCCGCACAGTTTGTTTCACGCTCGTCTCTTCTTTACCGACGAACTCGGTCTGTGTTTGTTTGCCTTCTTGTTGTGAGAGTCGGTCGTATGTCTACTGGTACTCCTGCGTCAAGCAAATCTGAAGTTGGATAAATTTATCAAGTCCCGAATCTGCGATCTGCGTGTGGCATTCTCTCTTTATGACGGTGGCGTGCTCGTTGTTCACGCTCACCCATCTCTTCTGTTCTTCTCTACCGCTAATCGTGTCTGCGTGAAACTTGTAGCTGCCACCGTTTTGCTTTCTTCTCTCTTCGCCTACCGACGACGACTTCAGTGTTTGCTTTTCTTGTTGTGAGAGGTGGTCGTGTCGACTGGAGCGCTCCTGCGTCAAGCAAATCTAACTTCTGGAAATCTGCAACTAAGTCAACTCTCACGACGCGCTTCTGCCTCTTCTCACATTTGCGCGTATGCGCACACAGTAGATGCTGCTTTTTCTGCAAATCGGCGATAACGGCATCAGTAACTGCACATTTGCTCGTGTCCATTTTTGCAGTTGCGAGCAGTGTCAGTGCTGGTGCTGTTGTTGTCCACTTCTACACCGAGGGAACTGCCATGTTTTCAGCAAATTGCCGCTGCATCGCTCATCTTTTGGTGGCGACGGCGTTGTGTATGTTGCGTGTTTCAGCCTGTGTATTATATGTAACGTATGCACTTGCGTACATGTATGTGAGCTGCTGTGCTACAAATCGGTGATGACGGCATCATTGTACTGTTTCACCAGTTTGCGTGCATTTGCACACATGTGCATACTTGCGATATTGCAAACGGTGGCAGTGCTGGTGCTGTTGTTGGCCACTTCTGCACTGTGCATTCAGCCGTGTTTTCAGCAAATTGCCACTGCGTCGCCCAAGTTTTGGTGGCGACATCGTTGTGTATGTTGCGTGTTTCAGCCTGTGTAATACGCACTTACTTGCGTACATGTATGTGAGCTGCTGTGCTACAAATCGGTGATGACGGCATCATTGTACTGTTTCACCAGTTCGGCGTGCATTTGCACACATGTGCATACTTGCGATATTGCAAACGGTGGCAGTGCTGGTGCTGTTGTGTTCCACTTCTACATTGCAGAGCGAGCTTACTGTATGTCGTGTTTTCAGCAAAATTACGCTTGCTTCAATTTTGCTTTCTTATGTGCATTTGTGGGTCTACGTTTCTGCAAATTGGTGATGACGGCATCAGTATTCTGGACAACTGTTCGTGTTTGTAGTACTGCAGTTGCGAACAGTGGCAGTGCTGGTCCTGTTGTTTTCCACTTCTACACTGCGTCGCTCAATTGGTGGCGACGGCGTCAGTACTGTGCACTTGCTCACGTGTGTACACCTGTGCACATTCTAGTCGTGACCTGTGCTTGCAGTTCTGAATCGCTGAGCTGCCACGATTGCACAAGTTCTCACCACTCAGAGGCGTGTAATTTGCAAATGCTTTTGTCTTGCTTGTATTGTGTAAGTTGCTCATATACTTACTGTGCCTGTGCGTGTTCAAAAATACAGTAAAGGTTCCCAGTGAAAATACATAGTGATAGTAAGTACACAAGTCTACCCTAAAACCAAGTGGTTACTTATATTCTTGGCTTTGCTGCTTGATCAGTTGTCAGAAAATTTGTCTGACTGATTGGTCGGTTTGCTATCAGACAGTATGCAAACACCACCAAAAACTCCAGTTTATCGTAAAGTCTCGCCTTTGAGGTTGCGCAGAAATGCGAACGGCATTTGGGGTATTACTAGCTCAACAAAGAAAACAGACTCGCGCTCTCCATCCAGAACGCCATCGCCAAGCTCATCCCTTCCCGACTCGCTCGTCCTTTCGCCCACCTTGCCAAGAACACCGACTCTGCTCTCAAAAAGTCCTACTGATTCACTCTTGTCATCGCCCACCAACTCCCCAACTCATGCTTTGCCACCAAAGTCGCTGGTTCCCTATTCTCCATCCCCTTCGCCATCTGCTTCTCCTGATCCAGAGACAGAGCTTCCGATCACCGAGTATTTTACTTTGTCAAACCCCTACGATTATCGAGTGAAAAGATTTGCCACACAGGGCAAACAGTACAAGTTGACATTCAAAGAAGAGTACATTGACGACATTGAACGCGTAATCACCAAAATCATGCAATACGTCCTTGATCTGGCCTTCAAGAACAGCAACCCAGATGATTTGGTTGGCGTTGAAATTTGTCACCCCGCTCTGCATCACGGCCGTTTTCTCATGCCGTTTGTGTCCCAGTCTAAAATGACTGCTGAGCGAATTGTTGCACAGCTGGAAGTGCTGTTGCAGTCTGCTCAGGAAATGGCGCTGGACACGGAGCTGATAATCAACGTTACCATCGTAGAGCGCATGCGCGGAGGACGTCTGAAGGACAAATCGCGCTGGAAGCTTTCGAGCTGGATGGCGAAGCACTCGAGCGGGCACGGCGCTTGTCTCATCACAATTTGCAATAGAAACGACAATCTCTGCTTGGCGCGCGCCATCGTCTTAGCTAAAGCAAGAGTAGACAATCATCCACAGCTGGAAACGATTCGAAAGGGAGACAGAGGTCGGCATGTACTGCAACAGAAAATGGCACTAGAACTCATGCAGAAAGCTGGACTTGGGAACTTCGATGGAGAGTGTGGGGACACGGAACTGCAGAAATTGCAAGAAGCACTGCCCGACTACCAAATCAAGGTGTTTTCGTCTCTCTGCTGCAACTTTCTGCGTTTTGTGGGCGATGTGAAATCTGAGAAGATACTGTACTTGTACCACGACGGGGACACGAATCACTACTTTGTCTGCACCAAACCGCACGCCATCTTCAACAGACAGTACTGGTGTCACAAGTGCAACGTGGGATACAACACAACAGGCAGTCATAAGTATGTACAATTAGCACAAGCAATGACTCTACTTTTGACAAAAATAGTACACGTAATTCCCAAACATGTGAAAAACGTTTCTTGTAGGTGTTCTGCAGTTTGTCTCTGCTGCCATAAAAGCGCCAGCATCTGTGGAGACGAAGACGCCCACACCTGGAAGTACTGCCAAACTTGCAACCGTCTGTTTAAGAATGAGCAGTGCTATCAAAATCATCTTACTGTGGCTGAGCAGTCTGCGACGGCTGCCAAAAAGAAGCGCGTGAAGCTGTATAGCATCTGTCAAACATTTCGAGCTTGCCCAGCATGTGGCAAGTTGGTCAAACTGCATCCGCCGAGCACAAAATTCCCCTCGCACCACTGTGGCGAAAAGCGTTGCTCAACCTGCAAGCAGTGGCACAGTGACAGCCAACACCTGTGCTACATCACCAAAATTGAAGACGCCAAGGAGACAGAAGAAACAGACTCGCAAGCGGAGGAAGAAGAAGAGGACGAGGATGTTGGAGAAGCAGCTGCAGCCAAGGCGAGAAATACGAAGATCTTTTTCGACTTCGAATGCACCCAGGAAACGCGTCACAGCGAAAACAAAATCGGCTTCACTTTTGCCCACAAGCCAATGCTCTGCATTGCATACAAGCTCTGCGACGAATGCAAGGCAAGCATCATCGCTCGCTGTCACTGTACGTACATACATACATACGAAACAAATGCAACTATAACGCCGCATGCAGCAATCTAGTCAAAGTCAATTTTTGTTGCAGGAAGACGTTTTGGCTGGGCGCTTTGACACTTGTGCTCACTGCGAACAGACCAAGCACGTATTCGAACGTGCCAACTGCGCCAACGACTTTTGCTCTTGGCTTTTCGCAGAGGACAACGAAGGCGCCGTGGCCATTGCGCACAACAGCAAGGGCTACGATTCCCACTTTCTCATACAGTACCTGATCAAGGAAGCGCTGGTGCCCAAAGTGATCCTGAAGGGGACGGAAATCATGGCGATGACAATCAACAACATCAAAATAATCGACAGTTTCAACTTTCTTCCTATGGCGCTCAGCGGTAAGCAATTTTTATTTCATATGTATGTGATGTACATACATTATTACCATTACATACGTACAGTACTGTACATGTACAGTCGACGAATTGGTCTCTGTGCTTATTTCAGATCTTCCCAAGGCTTTCGGCCAGAAAGAGCTCAAGAAAGGCCATTTCCCCCACAAATTCAACATGGAGGAAAATTTCGACTACATTGGCGACTGGCCCGATGCCTGGTACTATGATCCAGGCAACATGAAGACGGAGAAGAGGGACGCGTTCTACCAATGGTACAACCAACAGACAGCAGGAAAGCAGCCTAAGCAGTTCAACTTCTGGCAGGAAGTTGTGGTATGTGCTCCGTTGAAAATGCTGTACGTATTCAGGATTGTGCATGCGGTGAAAAGGCGCATTCATTTTTCAGGATTACTGTAACAGCGACGTTGATATTTTGACGCGCTGCTGTTTGCAATTTGAGAATCTGTTCGAGTCTGTCACTGGCGTCAACCCATTCAGAGCAGGAGTCACCATCGCCTCAGCTTGCATGCGCGTGTTCAGACGCAACTTTCTAAAAGAAAACGTACAACTGAAAATGTTTTGACACTTTGCCTATGTTTGCTGTACGTACGTAGGTACGTACACTTGCTTGCTGTTTCAGAGTATTGGCATTATTCCGGCCAACGGTTACAAGCAGCAGAATCACAGCAACAAGGCGCTGCGTTGGCTAATGTGGATGGCGCACAACACCAGCACCCGCATTCAGCATGCCAGAAACGGAGGCGAAGTAGCAATTGGGAAATACTACTGCGACGGCTTCTGCAAAGAAACGGACACGGCGTTTGAATTTCAAGTATGCGCGCATTCTGTCATTCTATTCGAACAAATGTATGTACGTATGTATACTACAGTAATACCATTTGCAGGGCTGTTTGTGGCACGGATGCACCAAGTGCTTCAAGGACAAACGCGATCAAACGCTCCCTGGCTCCAATTTGACTTTGGAGGAGGCCTACACCAGCACCAAGAAGAAAATGGACTTCTTGAAGACGGAGTGCAGCGAGGTGGTGGAGGTGTGGGAGTGTGAATATCAGCAGCAGCTGCAAGAAAACGGAGAGATGGCTGCTTTCATCGCCAACCTCAACATCGCCACACCTCTCAAAGCCAGAGACGCCCTGCGCGGAGGAAGAACAAACGCTGTGAAGCTGCACCACCAATGCAAAGACGGCGAGAAAATCGGTTACATGGATGTGTGCAGGTACAGATTTATTTGCATTTGGTAAAAACAACTGCTGCAAAACACAATCTGCTTTGTTTTAGCCTGTACCCTTGGGGCCTGAAATACACCGAGTTTCCTGTCGGTCATCCAGAGATCATCACCGAAAACTTCGACGAAATTTCTGCATCTCACCAGCCTTATTTTGGTCTGATCAAAGCCTGCGTTCTTCCGCCGCCGCAGCTTTTTCACCCCGTTCTTCCATTCTCTACCAACGGCAAACTCTACTTTCCCTTGTGCGCCACCTGCGCCAACCTCAACCTCCAGGAATACTGCACACACAGCAGCGAGGAGAGATGCCTGTATGGGACCTGGGTCACCACAGAGTTCAACAAAGCGCTGCAGATGGGTTACAAGTGAGCTGGACAGGATTGCACACACTCAATTTGTATGCATGCAGCAATGTGTCTTTTTTCTGTAGGGTGTTGAGAATAGACGAAGTTTGGCACTTCAAGGAGAAAGCAGTCTTCAGCGAATCTGATCCAAATGCCGGCCTGTTCACTGAGTATGTCAACACTTTCCTGAAGCTGAAGTTGGAAGCATCAGGGGGGGCAAAAAGAAAGAGGGAGAAAGAAAGAAAGCAGAAAACAAGACAGACAAAAAAAAAAAAAAAATTGGGTATGACGGAGGCACTTTATGAACTAAGTATTTGGTTGTGGGGGCATGCACCTACTGTATGCATTTTGCAGGTTGAGACTGAAGACGACAAAGAAAAGTTTCTGCTGCTCTGTAAGGAAAAGGAAGGGATCCAGCTGGACCCTGCAAACATCAAGAAGAACCCTGGCCTTCGCTCAATTGCCAAGCTGATGCTGAACTCGTAAAAGCGTCAACTTCTTTTACCTGCTCACACATATGTAATGTTATTCAGTGACATGCCTGCTTTCAGTTTCTGGGGAAAATTCGGCCAAAGGACAAACATGGGCAAGGACGTGTTTGTTCACGACCCTGCAGACTTCACTGACATTGTCTTCAATCACAGTAACGTGGTCAAGG
>JASAMW010003546.1:0-26323 GCA_030247985.1 Epsilonema sp. ZAB3_2
TAGTTTGAGCTGATCAGGTGGGCGGGTTTACCCTATACTCTAGACAGGAGTTGGGTGGGCCATTTACCCCATGTAGCACCGAAATTGTTTTTTGCCATATGTTTTTTGAGACGATGGGCGAATTGATTGAAATTTTCGCTGGGGAGGCACTCTGCCTCCCCGCCTTCCACATACCGGGTGTTCATTTATAACATACAGGGTGTTTTTTGTGAAATATTTAAAGTTTGGTCATTTTTGACTTCTTGTTGAAAAACGTGAACCCGTGAGCTCCATGTTTCAACAAATGACATGGCCAAATAGCTCATTTGAAAGAGGAGAGTTCAAGGAATCGATTGATATCCTAGTTGTTTCAATAGGTCCATTGGTTCCTGAAATACACAGCCCTGAACCCTTGGGCGGGCGGATTTACCCATGGGCGGGTTCACCCCATGTTACCCTATTTTTTGCTTGATTTATTTTTGCTTCTGTCAGGTTTCATGGTTCAAAATTTTTCCACCATTGAGAAGGTTCTTCATTGATAATTTTATATACATAAGTACTTAGTAGTGATTTACTTGGCTACCTGCGGTACTGACTGAGCGATAGCTGTCTCCTGAACAGCGCATGCCATGCATTTGGCTGATCTGATGAGAGTAGCGGAAGCACAGTGGCTTGTCATGGCTGCTTGCATCCTGGCACTATTGTACTGTATGTATGTATCTGTCTACACTGTATCCATCAAGCTCTCGCAAAAGTTGTACACCCTGGGTCGGTGTGGACAGTTTGAAAAAATCTGGGCGCTGTCTATGCGCCGCGTGCAAAGTGCAGTGCGCGCGCGCTTAGACAGTTGCGAAGTGCCCGCCAAATTATAGTCCGCTTCTTTCGCAACTATCTATGCGAGTGCGCCGCACTTTGCACGCACTGGATGGACAGCGCCGGGATTTTTTCCAAACTGTCCACACCAACCCAGGGTGTACGACTTTTGTGGGAGATTCGTGGTATGTATGTACGTACTAGGTGTTACTGTGTATCTGTGTACTGTACAACGTACGTACTGACTCCTGACATTGCTTGAGAGATGCAAGCTCTGCACCTTTATGTGTGAACGCGCGGAAATGAGTGCGAAAGTGTGTGAGTGAACAAAATATAGGCTCAAACTGGTACTCGAAAATCATGCTTGTGGGTACTCGAAATACTCGAATGATACTCGAATTGCGTTTCATACTCTGCGCGAGCACCCTGGCTCGCGACCAACCATGTTCTTAGCGCAACTGGTCCATATCCCAATCCCTTATTGCTCAGATTGCACGAGCAGTCCAAACTATGGAGGAGGAGCCAACCCAAGTTGGACCAAATTTACCGTTCAACGTAACGTACCTTTCAGTCGACTCGTCATCAGTGATCAAACTGGCTTTGCTGGCGTCCATCAGCCGTGTGGCTTCGACGATATCTTCCGATTCCACTGTATCAGCCAAGCGCAATCGAGCCTAAAAAGCAATAAGGACAAAGTTTTGCATCGTACCCTACGCTACGTCTAGCCTCCTAGTTCAACACAAACAAACTCGTACGTGGGGCGCTACAATCGCGCTCCGAGAAAGCGAGCGAATTCGGTCTGAGTCTGGAATGACATCGTTTTGAAGCGAAACGAACGCCAATTACTCACATCACACGTCTTCGAATTACAAACTCGGTTGTTCACACGAACGTTTCTAGAAACGGAACGAGCGAGTTCGAAGCGAACTCTGAGATTTTATATGCATTGAAACATAGTCAGGGCTCCGAATTCAGAGAGTTCACGTCTGTGGCGCCCCAGTGATCCGGTAAACCCTTTGTGTGTACATATCCGTGCATCCATACCAGTGCGGAACTGAGTCGAATGATGGCGAGGAGACTGCGAGGCGAAGTGAACGTGGTGTTCTGCTGACCGCGAGCTTTCCCCCGCAGCATCAGATACGCTGCCACCAACTGCTCAGTGCGTGATTCCGGAACCATTGGCTCCTTCAGCTTGCACAGGCTGATGTAGCGCCTAGAAAACAACAACTGTAATAGGCTACTTCGTGTATACATAACCCCATGCATGGGTAATCAGATAGGATACCAATCGATTAAACCTTGAACTCTCTCCTCTTTCAAATGAGCTATTTGATTACGCAGGACAAGATGGAACAGTCCTTTGCGCAGCGGGTACTCTACTAAGAGATTTGAGGACAAGAGAAGAAATTTGAAAAATTGGGCAGCCAGTGCGTGAGTCGAACACGCAGCGCCGCGTAATCCCGTTCGAGAGAGATATTTGAGAGCTATTTGGTTGAGCTTAATGAGCTATTTGGTTGATCATTTGCTGAAATTGAAAGTTCAAGGGAGCGTAGGTGGCGTCGGATTTACCCCATGGCCGGGTTTACCCCGGGTCAGTACCCTACCAACCAACCTGATGAGTTTCATGTCGAGCGGTGCGGGTGCTCCTTTGCGCTGCGGCGGCTGTTGGGAGTTGGCGTGCACGTAGGCGATGTGGCGGGCGAGCGCCGTGTCCTGGGCGCGACTGGGCCGGTCGCGGAGCAGCCAGAGCAGGTCGAAGCGACTCAGCAGCGCCGCCGGCAACTCCACGTTCGCCTCCACCGACTTGCGGGGGTTGTAGCGGCCGTACGCCGGGTTCGCCGCCGCCAGCAGCGACACGCGCGCGTTCAGCGTCGTCATTATACCCGCCTACAAGCACAGACAGAGGGAAAAAGATAAAAAAGTGTTAGAAGATGGTAGTATGTGATGCATTGGACTTTTCAGACGTCAGACCAGAGAAAACCCACAACTGATGATAAAAGATTTTACGTAAAGGAAAACTTGCTAAGCTAAGCCAGTTTCCAGTCAAATAGAAAAAACGAAGAAGACAATGCAAGCGTGGATAGGCCAGTCGTGTGCAAGTGAGTAGCTGTACCTTTGCGATGCTGATAGTCTGCTGTTCCATCACTTCGTGAATAGCCGTGCGATCTGCCTCCATCATCTTGTCAAATTCGTCCACGCAGCAGACGCCCTAAAACGAGGAAGAAAGACAGATATCTTCCGCATTTTGCGCTGGCAGGGAATCGAACCCCCTCCCTAGCTCCTCGCTTCACGCCCGAGAACGCAACCGACTGAGCTACGCCGCGGTACGGCCAAACTGAAACTCGTGCAAAACGAGTTTCCGTTATGGACCAGTTGCGTTGTCGCGATTTCGGTCGATAGCGACCCT
The DNA here is from genome assembly GCA_030247985.1 of Epsilonema sp. ZAB3_2. Taxonomy (NCBI): domain Eukaryota; kingdom Metazoa; phylum Nematoda; class Chromadorea; order Desmodorida; family Epsilonematidae; genus Epsilonema; species Epsilonema sp. ZAB3_2. The sequence continues at coordinate 3,200 of JASAMW010003546.1, forward strand.
GCGGTATTTGCGTAAAGGTTGGATCGGTGCCTGCGGGGTCGTCGACGTCATTCATATTATTTGTAAATTCTTCTTTTCGCTCGCTCTTTTTCCGCTCCCAGATGACTGAACAACCCCGTCGGTACCCATCTAAACTGCGAGGAGGCAAAATCGCGTCGAGACAGGTGGGTGGGATCGATTCAGCATGTAAAACTGCATAGGCGTTATTAAGAAAAATCGATCCTCGCCTTCACTATGGGAAATCTTTACCACATCTGCCCTTTAAGACTATATAAATACCCCATCGCGACAACGGAACTGGTCCATACGATACCTTGTCGGCCAGCACCAGCGCTCCGCCCTCCAGTGTCCACTCGCCAGTCAACGGGTCGCGCAGGACGGCCGCCGTTAAGCCCACGCCCGACGAGCCGCGTCCAGTCGTGTACTGACTTCGCGGCGCCAGTCTGTCTACGTAGGACAGCAGCTGACTCTTCGCCACCCCCGGATCTCCCATCAGACAGATATTGATCGCTCCTGTTAGTAATAAAACTTCCGTACTATTGGTTGTAGGGTACCGTGGGGTAAACACAGCCACGGCAAAATCCGGCCACCTAAGTTTCAGCCGACTGCATACTGTATCTCAGCAACAGCAAATATTGACACAAGTGTGACATCAATCGATTCCTTGAACTCTCCTCTTTCAAATGAGCTATTTGGTTCGTCATTCATGGTAAAGCTATGATGTACGATGGGTCAGACCAAGTGAATGTAGATGGTGAAACACTTTATCCACAACGTTTCGCTCCACCAAACTTGGAGCCTCATCAAATGGTACACTTAGGTGTTGGGTATATAACCAAACTGCACCATCATTGCTGAAACTGCAAGTTCCAAGGAGCTTGGGTGGCCGGGTTTACCACACAAATGCCCTATCGTATCCTAATTGGAAAAAAACAAATTTTGGAGTTTCCGGCGCAGTTACAGTAAGTAGTACACATATGCGTTCTTTCTGTATAACCTCTGATTTTCATGCCGCTAGCGTTCTTGTCCACGCCTCCAACCAGCTGTAGCAGGAGGCATCTCTTCACGTCTTCATGTCCGTAGATCTCCGGGGCTATACTCTGCGCCATTCGATTATAAAACTCCGGATCCGATACGTATGCCATCTCCTCCTACAGAAGAATATACGTAGGCCTATATACAGTATGTAGGCTACATACTTCCATCAAAAATACAGGGTGTCCCGAAATAAACTCCGGGGGTTTCCGCGCTTATAACTCTCGAGTTAAAGCTGAGATTTCAATGCGGTTTTTTCTTTTATGTATCCAAGGCTTCAACTTAGATACATGCAAAATTTCATCTGCGTAGCTCCATTGGTTATGGTTTTATTGGCCTTCAAAGTTTTGGTCCCGTCGTTTGCAGTTTGTCCCTCATTACTGAAGAATTGTGGTTTTAAGATAATTCAAATTTGTATTTACGCTTCCAGGCTTTGAACTGACATCCAACGTTGGGTTCTCTTGTCATTTGGATTGCTCTGAGCCATTTAGAACAGAATTATCAGATGTTGATAGAGAACTATGACAGAAAATGTTCCGAATTTGTTTATTCGGGGAAGAAGTCTATAGAAATTCGGGGCAAGAGAATGTAGCTGTGGACCAGTTCTAGTTGAAGTAAAATCTTGAAATTTTGCCTACATCTAAGTTAAAGCCTTGGCTACATAATGCAAAAAACCGCATTAAAACGCGATGTCTGGAAGGATTCAGTATTGCTGTACAGTACCGCGGACAGGGGGGTAATTTTCAGTTTTCTGCTGATGAGGTGAGCTGATAGCCCAACTGATATTACGTATTTTACAAAAAAACCGGGTCGAAAATTCCCACCCAGTCCTGAGATATAAGGCCTCAAAGTTGACCACAATTTGACCTTAATTTTTCACTTTTTTACCCTAAAATGGGGGTACATAGCCCCACAGTGGGGCTTTGGGGCTATAAATTTGCACACACATAGACCCTATGAGGGTACATGTTCAGACAAATTTTGAGCCCCTCTAGCCCTCTTGGTTCAGGAGTTAAAGCTGTTTTTGCTGAAAATCCGAAAATTGCAATTTTTTCAGAATTTTCAAAATTTTGAGAGAGTTAGTCCGTGTGCCCGCTGTTTTATTTCTGAATCTTGTAGAGCAGAAAATTTGCTACAAGATAGGCTACATTTGAAAAGAAAGTCACCTATGGGAAATTTTCACAGCAAGGCCTTGAAGAGTGGCGAGTAAGGGTTTTAAGAGTGTGCGTTTTCCCCATTTTTCAAGCTAACTCAACAATATCACGGAACCTCTCTCCTCAACAGTAGCCTATCTTATGTAAAATTTGATGAAGATTTCGAAAAAAATATTTTTGCCCCCAAAAAAGTTAACCCTACCCCAAAAATGTTCAAAAATTGTCAAACAATTAGATTTTTTGTAAGATTATATGCTAGGGGTTAACTTTTTTGGGGGCAAAAATATTTTTTTCGAAATCGTCATCAAATTTTACATAAGATAGGCTACTTTTGAGGAGAGAGTTTCCGTGATATTGTTGAGTTATCTGGAAAAATCGGAAAAACGCACACTCTTAAAACCCTTACTCGCCACTCTTTGAGGCCTTGCTGTGCAAATTTCCCATAGGTGACCTTCTTTTCAAATGTAGCCTATCTTGTAGCAAATTTTCTGCTCTACACGATTCAGAAATAAAACAGCCGGCACACGGACTAACTCTCTCAAAATTTTGAAAATTATGAAAAAATTCCAATTTTCGAATTTTCAGCAAAACCAGCTTTAACTCCTGAACCAAGAGGGCTAGAGGGCTCAAAATTTGTCTGAACATGTACCCCCATAGGGTCTATGTGTGTGCAAATTTATAGCCCCAAAGCCCGACTGTGGGGCTATTTACCCCCATTTTTGTGTGAAAAAAGTGAAAAATCAGGGTCAAATTGTGGTCAACTTTGAGGCCTTATATCTCAGGACTGGGTGCGAATTTTTAACCCGGTTTTTTTTGTAAAATACGTAAAATCAGTTGGGCTATCAGCTCACGTCATCAGCAAAAAACTGAAAATTACCCCCCTGTCCGCGCAATTCTCAATACTACCTGACATCGCATTTTAAAATCTGAGATTTAGCTCGAGAGTTATTACCGCGGAAAGCCCCGGAGTTTATTATGGGACACCCTGTATAATTCTTGCTTAGGGAAGAATGGAGAATGTAGTGTAAACGAAGGAGGCAATCCCTGGCACATATTCGCCCCATTATAAGGGGTTTTCGATTTCCCATTATATTGGGTACCCGGTAGGTAAATATTATTGTTACACCTCGGTTAGTTCCTCAAAGCATTCAATTTCTTCTTCCTCCGACTGGCTGTACACTTCCATAAACTGAAACACCAGAAACATACATTACATACATACATACATACATACATGCATGCATACATACATACATACATACATACATACATACATACATACATACATACATACATACATACAATACATACATACATACATACTTACATACATACATACATACATACATACATACATACATTCATACGATACATACGAAATACAATACGTACATGAGCTTCTAGGAAGACTTCGCTGAGTAGTCCTTGGGTGATCTGACGAAATCCGGCCTTGATCTGCGGCAGGAAGATGCCGGTGATCTTCACGTGATTGCCCGGCGCCGCCTTACGCGTATTCTCGCCGCTCACGTGCACGGTGAGACTGCGCGGAATCGAGCCCACCGGCACCTGATCGCTCTGAAATCGCAACTACCACTCTGCCACCGAATCAGCACTGCACAACCCCCATCTCATTTCTCATCTAGCTAAGGTTTTTTGTCAAAAGCAGGGTAATGTGGGGTAAACCCGGCCAGGCGTAAATTCGGCTACCTCAACTCCTTTGAACTTTCTGTTCAGGATGAATCTATAGCTTATTTGAAAGAGGTGTTCATGGAATCGATTCAATCGATCGGTTGGTTGCTAAAATATGCAGCCCTGAAGCTAAGGTGGCCGGATTATTCCATGGCCGGGTTTACCCCATTTTACCCTACATCTGTAAAACGAGCACGCTTCTCTACGTACATACGTACGTGTTCTTGTATTTTCAGTTCTTGAAACTTGACGAACTTGGAGCCACGCACTTGCATCTGAAGTCGGCCCTTGGCCTGACTCTGCTTACAGTCACGACTCGGACAGTCGAATGCCGGCAGAAAACTCGGACCGTCAACCTGAAATGTGAGAATACAACGGACGGTACATGTGAAAGGTATCTATGCATGCATATCCGCTACTTGCGCTAAAATTTTTTGGCAGTCGCGAAGTGGCCCCGCGGTATATATTTAGTCGCTAGGGTACTGAAGCTACTCTCTGTGTAAATTGATTGAAGACTACGTTGTAGAGCGCTTCTCTGGAAATGCACCATAGGCACCTTTTTTATGGTCCAGAAGCCGTTTTCCAAACATATTGAGACTTCCGCATTACGTTGCTGACCAGTTTAAAATTTAACCCCTCCTGTATGCTGAGATATGGCTGCTGGTAGGCCCAAATGCCCCCTTTGTGCCAGCCACTTTTTTCAAAAGTTCTTAACATCATTCTACTCCATTTTTTTCGCTGATTTCGGTTTGGGGCATGCCCCTCCGATATTTTGATGATTATGGCATGATATAGACCAAAAAGGGGTAATTTTGGCTAATTTGATCATTTTCGTCAATTTTGTTGGTGTATTCATCAAAATATCAAAGGGGCATGCCCAAAACCGAAATCAGCAAAAAAAATGGAGCAGAATGATGTTAAGAACTTTTGAAAAAGTGGCTGGCACAAAGGGGGCATTGGGCCTACCAGCAGCAAATCTCAGCATACAGGAAGGGTAAATTTAAACTGGTCAGCAACGTAACGGAAGCCTCAATATGTTTGAAAACGGCTTCTGACCATAAAAAAGTGCAGTCATTTCCAAGAAGCGCTCTGAACGCAGTTAATCAATTTACACAGATAGTAAACCCGCCCACCTAAGACTACGCTTCCTTTAAACTGTATTCAGCAAAAATCCAAATGCTCATATAAAAGAGGAGAGTTCAAGGAATCCATATTTGATATAATGTGTGCCTCAATCGGTCTATTGCTTGCCTAGAGATATAACCCTAAACTTAGGTGGCTAAGATATTTTCATGGCCGGGTCACCCAAGTACCAGTACCCTAAAAATTTCAATCGGAACTACGTGGTTGTCGATGTCGTTGGTTGTCTTTTCTTCGACCCACTCGGGACTAAATCTACATAAATAGCGCGGCCCACCCGGAGACCACAACCATCTAGCGCAAGTAGCGAATAGTCGCATATTCTCCACTCACCGCTGATAAGTTTCGCTGCCGGAGGTGTCGCAAGTTAGGTGATGACGGCGGGAGCGGTTGACTCGGGTACAGATCCCCACGATCAGTTTCCCACCGCGAGCGCCCATTACGATACAACGGAGCCTCCTCCGCGTCCGCCGGCTTGAAATAGCTTCAGAGAGGAAACACAAAACACACAATAATAGTCAATAAGTAAATGGGTACTGTGGGGAAACCCGCACCTAGCTCTCTGAACTTCCGCTTCTGCAAAATACAAGGTAGCTCATTTGAAAGAGGAGAGTTCAGGAATTGATTTGAGATACTTGTCTCAACGTCGTATGGTGCTAGAATACTAGGTTCCGGGTACCCGGTCCGGGTTTACCCCAAACCCTAATAATACTATTCAAATAAAGGCAAGCAGCTTTGATGAGCTTACGATAGTGGTTCAAATTCTCAATATTCATAATAACTCATATTTGAATAGATCAGACAACAAAAAATTATTTTCTTCCGAACGTTTTCGAATCATAACTTACCATCTTCAGATGGCTTACCGTGAGCAAACACAATTTCACCATATCTGGCCACATTCATTCCGGTCTGATCCCCATTCAACATCAAGCATAGCTATTTATTACAAGCGTCGCATCAGCTTGGAGGATAATGAGCCTTGGATCCGTCTGGCTTGTCCGCTGCTGCGTCCTCTCCGCTTTTTTGCCATGCCAGCCTATAATGAACGCGTCCAAAGCGTCCAGCATGAGGATACTAGAAACAGAAAAAACAACACCTTGCTTCTAGGCCGTTCACACAGTAAGTGGCTACGTGGTGAGAAAGCTTATGGGATTCACGCTGAGTTACTCGACTATACGATCTAATTTCAAGCGATGGAGGCATTTAAATATTAAGCTTGTAGTAAAGTAGCAGAACCAAGTACTACACTCGCCTTTTTCTCGGGGTGGGAGGAGGGGATGAGGATGAAGATTGCGGAGCGAAACGTTTCCTGCTAATCGGGGTGGACCCCATGGGTCCGTTTTTTGGTTGGACCGCTCTGGGTTTTTCGATGGATAATAGTCGCATTAGGAAATAGGATTTTTTTATACGCTTTTTTCGAGAACACTCTTCTGATAGATAGGAACTTGGGAGCCAATCAGTTTATAAGCGAACTTTATTGTTCGCGCGTTCTGGTGGAATGGGTAGCGCGGGTAATTTTGGCGATTAACCAGCGGAAGGGAAGAAATCTATTTTCCCGGTTGGGTTGAAAATTGGCCCTCTTTACCCTGTCTCTCCATTTCGTTGGTTCTATAGGTCGTTGGTTCTGATAGGGGCCCTTATTCGTATGAGTGACGCCCTAGTTGATCGAGAGAGCTCGAGTCTGTTTGCTCGTATGAACTGGTGCAGTTAGGATGAGGAAATAGGCTCATTTCTATTGAGTTAGATTTTGTGTGTCCGTAATCGGGGTGAGTAACTCAGGGGGTAATTTCCTTAGTATACAAGGCTGAATGGGCGGGGATACCTCGAGTAGCGTTTTCGTTAACTTTATTTTCATTTTGCTTTTTAGCCACGCCCTTCTGTACTGCTAAAAAGTTAATAAATGGATGAATAAGTTCAGGGCATATAGGTGGGCGTAGGCTCATCCATCATGCCGTGTACATGTGAGATGAATTTCGCGTAGTAGAATTTCGAAGGTCAAACTCAGCGTGAATTCACCATAGCTTTTATCACCACGTGTGTAGCGCACTTACTTGTGAACGGAACGTAAAGCAGGTTCGTTTTTCGTTTCCAGATCCTCCAGTGCTAGCTTTGATTGAGCACCAAAACAGGGCGGCGCAGTTTCCGCTATCGTTATAATTCTGCTTGATGTTTAATGATGGGATCGGAGAGGAGTGAAATTATTTCCCGCTAGCATCAGTTCAGTTATGATTCGAACGTTGGAGAAATATTCATTTTTCTGGTCTCATCATAAGTTCATATGAATATTGATTTTTAACACGTAACATCACTCTTGCCTTTATGTATAACTATATTATAGGATACCCTAACACTGAATCTTAGCGTCTGTTCCTCTCCTCGCCACTTCAAGCGCGTAGAGAGTCGGCCGGACCCACTTTATTAATATGATATTGTGATGTTATTGTGTTCCTCAGAGTATCGCCGGCTTGGTAGTGCTTGTGGGGACGCCGACACACCCTGAGGAAATATGATATTTTTCTTAAGATTGTGGCCCGAGGTGGCTTTAGTGTAATTTAATGCCGATGAGCAAGACGTGTCGTTATTTTTAGGACTTATAGGTACCCCATCCACAGTTCAGTATATCTCTAGGCAAGAATTAGGAATTCAAATCATGGTTCTTCTCTCTTTTATATGAGTATTTATATATTTGCTAAGTAGCAAGTTTAAAGGGCGTAGGTCTTAGGTGGGGGGTTTAATCTGTGTAAATTGATTTATGTGACGCTTCGGAAAACAATTTTTTACCAGGCTTAACATATCAGTTACTCTTGTGGTATGCTTGTACATTATACATCATCTGTCCATTTTTTTTGCTGATTTCGGTTTTGGCATGCCCAATTTGATAATACACAAAAACGATAATACCTTACCCTGTCATGCCAAATCAAAATATCGGAGGGGATCCACGAATAGCGAAAAAATGAGTAAAATGTTAAAACTTTTGAAAAAAGTGGCTACAAAGGGGGCATTGGGCTCACACAATTGATAAGAGGGGTAAATTTAAACTGGTCAGCAACGTAATCGAGTCTCATATGTTGGAAAATTCTGAATAAAAGGTGCTGGATAAGGCTTGTATTACAATAAAGCTGTGTACCATTCTTTTCGAAGTAGGGTAGAGATATCTTTAGCGTTCTCAATTTCAGTTCGGTCCTTTCTCAGATGGTCGGACTAAGAGAGTAGGATTCATGTGAGTTCACTGAATCTAGAACAGAGTATGTAGCGTGTCGTTTACAATGTAGGGTAAAAGGGTCCATCCCTTGTTAGCTAATTTAACAACTATTTATTATCCTTTCAATACTTAAATCCTAGAGTTCAAAGGAGTAGGGCTTTCCCATCCTTTTGAAAAAACTTAGTAGTAGTAGATGGGGGTGGAGGTATCGGGGAGGGAGTGTAGAGTAGCGCCGCGTCACGAGGCGGGGTCGCGTGGGCGATCGGTCATTTCAGCTTCGAGTCTTCTAGAATCATGTACTATTGTTTTGTATGATCTATGAATTATGTATGTATGTATGTATGTATGTATGTATGTAAGTATGTATGTATGTATGTATTGTATGTATGTATGTATGTATGTATGTATGTATGTATGTATGTATGTATGTATGTATGTATGCATGCATGTATGTATGTATGTATGTATGTAATGTATGTTTCTGGTGTTTCAGTTTATGGAAGTGTACAGCAGTGGGGGAGATGTGTAGAAGGTATATTTACGGCCAATATATGGGAAATCGAAAACCCCTTATAATGGCGATGTGTGCCAGGGATTGCCTCCTCGTTTACACTACATTCTCCATTCTTCCCTAGCAAGAATTATACAGGGTGTCCCATAATAACTCCGGGGCTTTCCCGGTATAACTCTCGAGCTAATCTGATTTTAAAATCGATGTCAGGTAGTATTGAGAATTGCGCGGACAGGGGGGTATTTTCAGTTTTTTGCTATGACGTGAGCTATAGCCCAACGGATTTTACGTATTTTACAAAAAAACCGGGTTAAAAATTCGCACCCAGTCCTAGATATAAGGCCTCAAAGTTACCACAATTTGACCCTGATTTTTCACTTTTTCACACAAAAATGGGGTAAATAGCCTCACAGTCGGGCTTTGGGGTATAAATTTCACACACATAGACCCTATGGGGGTACATGTTCAGACAAATTTTGAGCCCTCTAGCCCTCTTGGTTCAGGAGTTAAAGCTGGCTTTGCTGAAAATTCGAAAATTGGAAATTTTTTCATAATTTTCAAAATTTTGAGAGAGTTAGTCCGTGTGCCGGCTTTTTATTTCTGAATCTTGTAGACAGAAAATTTGCTACAAGATAGGCTACATTTGAAAAGAAGGTCACCTATGGGAAGAATTGCACAGCAAGGCCTCAAAGAGTGGCGAGTAAGGGTTTTAAGAGTGTGCGTTTTTCCGATTTTTCCAATAACTCAACAATATCTGGAAACTCTCTCCTCAAAAGTAGCCTATCTTATGTAAAATTTGATGACGATTTCGAAAAAAATATTTTGCCCCCAAAAAAGTTAACCCCTAGCATATAATCTTACAAAAAATCTAATTGTTTGACAATTTTTGAACATTTTTGGGGTAGGGTTAAGTTGTTTTGGGGGCAAAAATATTTTTTTGAAATCTTTCATCAAATTTTACATAAATAGGCTTCTGTTGAGGGAGAGGTTCCGTGATATTGTTGAGTTAGCTTGAAAAATGGGGAAAACGCACACTCTTAAACCCTTACTCGCCACTCTTCAAGGCCTTGCTGTGAAAATTTCCCATAGGTGACTTTCTTTTCAAATGTAGCCTATCTGTACAATTTTCTGCTCTACAAGATTCAGAATAAAAGAGCGGGCATACAACTAATCTCTCAAAATTTTGAAAATTCTGAAAAAATTCCAATTTTCGGATTTTAGCAAAAACAGCTTTAACTCCTGAACCAAGAGGGCTAGAGGGCTCAAATTTTGTCTGAACATGTACCCTCATAGGGTCTATGTGTGTGCAAATTTATAGCCCCAAAGCCCCACTGTGGGGCTATGTACCCCCATTTTAGGGTAAAAAAGTGAAAAATTAAGGTCAAATTGTGGTCAACTTTGAGGCCTTATATCTCAGGGTTGGGTGGGAATTTTCGACCCGTTTTTTTGTAAAATACGTATTAGTTGGGCTATCAGCTCACCTCATCAGCAGAAAACTGAAAATTACCCCCCTTGTCCGCAGTACTGTAAGCAATACTGAATCCTTCCAGACATCGCGTTTTAATGCGGTTTTTTGCATTATGTAGCCAAGGCTTTAACTTAGATGTAGGCAAAATTTTAGATTTTACTTCAACTGAACTGGTCCACAGCTACATTCTCTTGCCCCGAATTTCTATACACTTCTCTCCCCGAATAAACAAATTCGGAACATTTTCTTTATAGTTCTCTATCAACATCTGATAATTCTGTTCTAAATGGCTCAGAGCAATCCAAATGACAAAGAGAACCCAAGGTTGGATGTCAGTTCAAAGCCTGGAAGGGAAATACAAATTTGAATTATCTTAAAACCACAATTCTTCAGTAATGAGGGACAAACTGCAAACGACGGACCAAAACTTTGAAGGCCAATAAAACCATAACCAATGGAGCTACGCAGATGAAATTTTGCATGTATCTAAGTTGTAGCCTTGATACATAAAAGAAAAAACCGCATTAAATCTCAGCTTTAACTCGAGAGTTATAAGCGCGGAAACCCCCGGAGTTTATTTCGGGACACCCTGTATTTTTGATGGAAGTATGTAGCCTACATACTGTATATAGGCCTACGTATATTCTTCTGTAGGAGGAGATGGCATACGTATCGGATCCGGAGTTTTATAATCAAATGGCGCAGTATAGCCCGGAGATCTACGGACATGAAGACGTGAAGAGATGCCTCCTGCTACAGCTGGTTGGAGGCGTGGACAAGAACGCTAGCGGCATGAAAATCAGAGGTTATACAGAAAGAACGCATATGTGTACTACTTACTTAACTGCGCCGGAAACTCCAAAATTTGTTTTTTTCCAATTAGGATACGATAGGGCATTTTGTGGTAAACCCGGCCACCCAAGCTCCTTGGAACTTGCAGTTTCAGCAATGATGGTGCAGTTTGGTTATATACCCAACACCTAAGTGTACCATTTGATGAGGCTCCAAGTTTGGTGGAGCGAAACGTTGTGGATAAAGTGTTTCACCATCTACATTCACTTGGTCTGACCCATCGTACATCATAGCTTTACCATGAATGACGAACCAAATAGCTCATTTGAAAGAGGAGAGTTCAAGGAATCGATTGATGTCACACTTGTGTCAATATTTGCTGTTGCTGAGATACAGTATGCAGTCGGCTGAAACTTAGGTGGCCGGATTTTGCCGTGGCTGTGTTTACCCCACGGTACCCTACAACCAATAGTACGGAAGTTTTATTACTAACAGGAGCGATCAATATCTGTCTGATGGGAGATCCGGGGGTGGCGAAGAGTCAGCTGCTGTCCTACGTAGACAGACTGGCGCCGCGAAGTCAGTACACGACTGGACGCGGCTCGTCGGGCGTGGGCTTAACGGCGGCCGTCCTGCGCGACCCGTTGACTGGCGAGTGGACACTGGAGGGCGGAGCGCTGGTGCTGGCCGACAAGGTATCGTATGGACCAGTTCCGTTGTCGCGATGGGGTATTTATATAGTCTTAAAGGGCAGATGTGGTAAAGATTTCCCATAGTGAAGGCGAGGATCGATTTTTCTTAATAACGCCTATGCAGTTTTACATGCTGAATCGATCCCACCCACCTGTCTCGACGCGATTTTGCCTCCTCGCAGTTTAGATGGGTACCGACGGGGTTGTTCAGTCATCTGGGAGCGGAAAAAGAGCGAGCAAAAAGAAGAATTTACAAATAATATGAATGACGTCGACGACCCCGCAGGCACCGATCCAACCTTTACGCAAATACCGCAGGGTCGCTATCGACCGAAATCGCGACAACGCAACTGGTCCATAACGGAAACTCGTTTTGCACGAGTTTCAGTTTGGCCGTACCGCGGCGTAGCTCAGTCGGTTGCGTTCTCGGGCGTGAAGCGAGGAGCTAGGGAGGGGGTTGGATTCCCTGCCAGCGCAAAATGCGGAAGATATCTGTCTTTCTTCCTCGTTTTAGGGCGTCTGCTGCGTGGACGAATTTGACAAGATGATGGAGGCAGATCGCACGGCTATTCACGAAGTGATGGAACAGCAGACTATCAGCATCGCAAAGGTACAGCTACTCACTTGCACACGACTGGCCTATCCACGCTTGCATTGTCTTCTTCGTTTTTTCTATTTGACTGGAAATGGCTTAGCTTAGCAAGTTTTCCTTTACGTAAAATCTTTTATCATCAGTTGTGGGTTTTCTCTGGTCTGACGTCTGAAAAGTCCAATGCATCACATACTACCATCTTCTAACACTTTTTTATCTTTTTCCCTCTGTCTGTGCTTGTAGGCGGGTATAATGACGACGCTGAACGCGCGCGTGTCGCTGATGGCGGCGGCGAACCCGGCGTACGGCCGACAACCCCCGCAAGTCGGTGGAGGCGAACGTGGAGTTGCCGGCGGCGCTGCTGAGTCGCTTCGACCTGCTCTGGCTGCTCCGCGACCGGCCCAGTCGCGCCCAGGACACGGCGCTCGCCCGCCACATCGCCTACGTGCACGCCAACTCCCAACAGCCGCCGCAGCGCAAAGGAGCACCCGCACCGCTCGACATGAAACTCATCAGGTTGGTTGGTAGGGTACTGACCCGGGGTAAACCCGGCCATGGGGTAAATCCGACGCCACCTACGCTCCCTTGAACTTTCAATTTCAGCAAATGATCAACCAAATAGCTCATTAAGCTCAACCAAATAGCTCTCAAATATCTCTCTCGAACGGGATTACGCGGCGCTGCGTGTTCGACTCACGCACTGGCTGCCCAATTTTTCAAATTTCTTCTCTTGTCCTCAAATCTCTTAGTAGAGTACCCGCTGCGCAAAGGACTGTTCCATCTTGTCCTGCGTAATCAAATAGCTCATTTGAAAGAGGAGAGAGTTCAAGGTTTAATCGATTGGTATCCTATCTGATTACCCATGCATGGGGTTATGTATACACGAAGTAGCCTATTACAGTTGTTGTTTTCTAGGCGCTACATCAGCCTGTGCAAGCTGAAGGAGCCAATGGTTCCGGAATCACGCACTGAGCAGTTGGTGGCAGCGTATCTGATGCTGCGGGGGAAAGCTCGCGGTCAGCAGAACACCACGTTCACTTCGCCTCGCAGTCTCCTCGCCATCATTCGACTCAGTTCCGCACTGGTATGGATGCACGGATATGTACACACAAAGGGTTTACCGGATCACTGGGGCGCCACAGACGTGAACTCTCTGAATTCGGAGCCCTGACTATGTTTCAATGCATATAAAATCTCAGAGTTCGCTTCGAACTCGCTCGTTCCGTTTCTAGAAACGTTCGTGTGAACAACCGAGTTTGTAATTCGAAGACGTGTGATGTGAGTAATTGGCGTTCGTTTCGCTTCAAAACGATGTCATTCCAGACTCAGACCGAATTCGCTCGCTTTCTCGGAGCGCGATTGTAGCGCCCCACGTACGAGTTTGTTTGTGTTGAACTAGGAGGCTAGACGTAGCGTAGGGTACGATGCAAAACTTTGTCCTTATTGCTTTTTAGGCTCGATTGCGCTTGGCTGATACAGTGGAATCGGAAGATATCGTCGAAGCCACACGGCTGATGGACGCCAGCAAAGCCAGTTTGATCACTGATGACGAGTCGACTGAAAGGTACGTTACGTTGAACGGTAAATTTGGTCCAACTTGGGTTGGCTCCTCCTCCATAGTTTGGACTGCTCGTGCAATCTGAGCAATAAGGGATTGGGATATGGACCAGTTGCGCTAAGAACATGGTTGGTCGCGAGCCAGGGTGCTCGCGCAGAGTATGAAACGCAATTCGAGTATCATTCGAGTATTTCGAGTACCCACAAGCATGATTTTCGAGTACCAGTTTGAGCCTATATTTTGTTCACTCACACACTTTCGCACTCATTTCCGCGCGTTCACACATAAAGGTGCAGAGCTTTCATCTCTCAAGCAATGTCAGGAGTCAGTACGTACGTTGTACAGTACACAGATACACAGTAACACCTAGTACGTACATACATACCACGAATCTCCCACAAAAGTCGTACACCCTGGGTTGGTGTGGACAGTTTGAAAAAAATCCGGGCGCTGTCCATCCAGTGCGTGCAAAGTGCGGCGCACTCGCATAGATAGTTGCGAAAGAAGCGGACTATAATTTGGCGGGCACTTCGCAACTGTCTAAGCGCGCGCGCACTGCACTTTGCACGCGGCGCATAGACAGCGCCCAGATTTTTTCAAACTGTCCACACCGACCCAGGGTGTACAACTTTTGCGAGAGCTTGATGGATACAGTGTAGACAGATACATACATACAGTACAATAGTGCCAGGATGCAAGCAGCCATGACAAGCCACTGTGCTTCCGCTACTCTCATCAGATCAGCCAAATGCATGGCATGCGCTGTTCAGGAGACAGCTATCGCTCAGTCAGTACCGCAGGTAGCCAAGTAAATCACTACTAAGTACTTATGTATATAAAATTATCAATGAAGAACCTTCTCAATGGTGGAAAAATTTTGAACCATGAAACCTGACAGAAGCAAAAATAAATCAAGCAAAAAATAGGGTAACATGGGGTGAACCCGCCCATGGGTAAATCCGCCCGCCCAAGGGTTCAGGGCTGTGTATTTCAGGAACCAATGGACCTATTGAAACAACTAGGATATCAATCGATTCCTTGAACTCTCCTCTTTCAAATGAGCTATTTGGCATGTCATTTGTTGAAACATCAAGCTCACGGGTTCACGTTTTTCAACAAGAGGTCGAAAATGACCAAACTTTAGATGTTGCGCAAAAACACCCTGTATGTTATAAATGAACACCCGGTATGTGGGAGGCAAGGAGGCATGGTGCCCTACCCCCAGGCGAAGTTTCAATCAATTCGCCCCACTGGTACTGGAGATATGGCAAAAAACAATTTCAGTACTTAGTGGGGTAAATGCGCCCACCCAACTCCTGTACTAAAGTATAGGGTAAACCCGCCCACCTGATCAGCTCAAACTACTGCAATCCTAAGCAGCTGTCATATCAGTGCACAATCACACAGGAAAGTGCGTTCAGCTAATCTTACAATATTTTCTAACGATTTCTCAAGCGAAAAGACGTTCATGCAAATTTTCTTAAAATTTTATGGGTGGGCGGCTTCACCCCCCCAGTACTGAAAGGTTAGTTTACAGCAAAGTAGTCCCATTCATACCACTTATTACCTACCTAAACTATCTAGTTGGCTAATTGGTAGCTGTTATTCATGGTTATTGCTGCTGCTTCTTTTATAACATGCCAGAATGATACAGAATAGCCCGGGCAGCCTCAAATTAGCCAAAATCATGGGTGGGCGGGTTCACCCCCAGTACTGAAGAGATGGGCTGTCACTAGAGTTGTCTCATTCGTGCCCTTCATGCATCAGGCAGAAATATTTTAGTCAGTTATTTTTTTAATTACTGGCGTTGGAAATAAGCTTGGCTTCCATCTTGAAAAAAACGGCCATAAAAATATAGCTTGGTCAGCCTGAAAATGGCCTAAACCTTAGGCGGGCGGGTTCACCCCCCAGGGCTCGTGTTTTAGCGACAGCTGAATTTGGCCATAACTCTCTAAAGACGTTCAGCAGTAGAGCCGTACTTTGCACGTTTAACTAAGGCCTATCCAGGTATATTATGCAATGTGATTTTGTTTTGGTTCAGCCATTGGTTCCAGAGAACTGCTTAGGGGGGCGGGTTCACCCCATGTTACCCTATACCGAACAATTGAAGTTGGCTGCGCGGATACCATAAAATATCAGTAAAAGTAGCACTAACACTCGCCGAAGGCGAGAAATTTTTGCAATGTCTTTGTCTGAAAATGATGGAAACGTACTCAGAAAATTTTTACGCATTCTCTCTCTCAGTACTCAAAATTCAGCGCGGTCCATGCACTTTCACGCAAGATCAAATTCGAGTATCATCCGAGTATTTCGAGTACATACATCAAATTCGAGTATCATCCGAGTATTTCGAGTATGCGCGAGCACCCTGCGAGCTCAGTTCCTGCAAACACTGAAAATAATAGGTCAGCTCGCGACCACCCACAGTATCTTCAGCGTAACTGGTCCATACTAGTTCCACAGCCAGGGAAGCGAACCCTCTCGCCATGCTAGGAATACAGCTCAGGTGGTCCTTGTTGTGTGTTCCTTCTGTTTTGTTCTGAGGAATTGTTATGTTCGTTTGCAGACGGAAAGCGGAGGTAGATCAGGTATGGGTGGTGGTGCGCCAGCTGACCAGAGATGGAGCGGAAGTAGAAATTCCCGTTGAGGACGTGCGCCAGAGATGCGCCCAGAAAGGTTCGAACATTATGTGTACGTGTGTTATTGGGTTTAAAGGGGTTCGCCGTGGCGAAATCCAGCAGGTAAGGCTGCTATGCTGGGGTGATAGAGCAAGTTTTAAGCTTTCATTTGATGTATATATTGTATGTTCGAAAATCGCTGGTTGCGCTGTTACAAGCTGTTGAAGTTTCTATTTAGTACAGGTCCAGTTCAGGGGACGATTTTCGAGGTTTTTGGCTTGTATCTCTGGCGGGATGGCAGGTAGCCATGAGATCTGCATATGAACAGGCGTGGTTTCCGCCGACCTATCTCATGGTACCTTGCTTTTCAAATTATCTCTACAATTCTTATAACTTCATCAATTCTCGCTAAAAATAGAAAAGCAAGGTACCATGAGATAGGTCGGCGCAAACCACGCCTGTTCATACGCAGATCTCATTGCTACCAGCCGTCCCGCCAGAGATACAAGCCAAAAACCTCGAAAATTGGCCCCTGAACTGGACCTGTACTAAATAGAAACTTCAACAGCTTGTAACAGCGCAACCAGCGATTTTCGAACATACAATATATACATCAAATGAAAGCTTAAAACTTGCTCTATCACCCCAGCATAGCAGCCTTACCTGCTGGATTTCGCCACGGCGAACCCCTTTAAGGTGCAGTGTGGGCAACGTAATCACAAGCTGACGGCGAATTCATTGCCAAGCCAAATGCCCTACACATACATATTTTACTTACCGATGATGCATTACCAACCCCAATGCCAATTGACAGATCCTGTGCATGGGCATGGGGCTAATTGACGTTGACTGTTTAGGCATCAAGGATGAGGCGTTCGAAAACTTTCTGGAGCAGTACATGGATATCGGCGTTATCATGCTCAACCAGAAGAGAACCAAAATCATACTCACGTCCGGCGGTCATGCATAGAAAAGAAATTGAATCGAAGAAACGCAAACAATGATGCATACACGATAAGGGCCGAAGGCTATTTTACGTCTCAAGGTGTAACTCAACTCAAGGAAGTGTATTTGAATGAGGCAAGCATTTCACATTGTACTTTTTTGCTCACACTTGTTTCAGAATTGCCTTACCTACTGTATGCATGCAACGCACGTGCGTTGGTGTATTTTGTTTAGTTTGTAGGCCTATCTTCTTGTCTTGACTCCGGCACACGTTTTCATTTCACCTCGAATACAAAGTTTCTGCACGTAGCCTATTTGTATTATCACCGTCGACGATTGAATACATCACATGGCAATAAGCAAACACAAACACATCCAAACAAAGAGGAGGCTGTAGTAATATATCATAATTTGTGTAAGAAAAGCAACAGTAGAGTTCAGTACAGTCGAATCAGGCTGACAGTGCGAGTTCAGCCAGCTGTTGCTGCAATTCTGCTTCTTTCTCGATCTTCGATTTCTGATTCAATTGCAACTCGTCTCCTTTTGCTAACCGAGCTTTGAGCGTTTCGATTTCTTTCAGTTTCTGCACACGAACAAGACAAAATGAGGGGGGGGGGGGGGCTTTCACTTCAAGCTAGGGTATTTGAGGTAGTAAAGTCGGACAGCCCAGCTATTTATAGTCTGGCCAGAGAGAGTTCGCTATGGGACTCAAGTCGTCCTGTGTAGCTTAGCTTGCATGTACTTCTGCCAAATTGGAGTACACGAAGCACGGACAGAAATCCGCCCGAATCTATTTTACGCAATGCGCCTTGAACGCCATAACAAACTCTTCCTGGCCAGACTATAGCACTCATACCCGCTTCACTTTTCTCTAAGATTGTTTATGTACCTTTACCTTTTCTAGCTTCATTCGTTCCTTTTCCTTCTGGCTAAGCGGCGGATTCGCCTTCTTGTCCTTATCCCCTCCGTCGGCCACCGGCTGCTGTTTCCTCGCTCCTCCGCCAGGGGGCATACTAGGCTTCACGCTCCTGCCTCCTCCGCCCTTCTCCTTGCCCTGTTGCTGTCGCATGTGCGGTGGCACGTAGACGCCGCTGGCGTTAACGCCGGGCAGCGCCGGCCCGAAAGCTGCGGCGTTTGCTGACGCTGTCAGGCCGGATGACGCTTCGCCGTCGACGCTGGGGAACTCGATAGGGAAGGAGGCGGGGTAGTGATGGCTGTCGGGACGCCAACGCACTTCCCACAGCTCTCGCTGCTCCGGCAGTTGCGTTTGGCTCACCAGTTCACCCGTGTATCTCCATAGCTTGTAGCTAAAAGAAATAGTACACACGTAGGGTGCTATGGGGTAAACCCGGCCATGGGAACATTCGGCCATCTACATAGTTCCAGGGCTGCATATCTCAGCAACAAATGGACCGATTGAAATAATGTTACATCAATCGATGCCTTGAACTCTCCCCTTTCATGTGAGCTATTTGGTAGTATTATTTGCTGAAAACAGCAAGTTCAAAAGAGCCTTAAGGTGATATGAGGTTTGGCCAGAATTGCTCCATCCCCCCCCCCCCCTTCCCCTCTACAGTAGCTAGCTAACCTACTCACCCGTTGTTAACGCGCAGACGCGGTGCGGTGGTGGCAGTGAGTAAATGTTGTCCGTCCGGCGCCCACTGGAATTGCGTCGTGTCTTCCGCTTTCAGTCTGCTCACTCTTTTCGCTTCCCTTTGCTTACTACTACTACTGTCGGCGACGGACCACACTTCCAAATTCCCACGCAGATTGCCGAATCCGCAAAGGCAGAGCAGGTTGCCCTGCGGGTTGTAGTGGACCTCGTTGCGCGGTCCCGTTCCCAAATCCTGTAACGCCTCGCCGTCCAAGTTGTACACTGTTGCCTTGGCTGGCATGTCTGCAATATAACAAGCAATAATGTTACACATATGTATACAACAAGAAAGGCTGCGGCCTCATAAAGGCCACTTGCACACACTGGAAGAGTTGCAGGTGGTAATAATTACCTGGGTAAATACCAGGGTAGGTAGTTATAACTTGTAGAATAACCAACAACTGTGTCTGCTGGCAGAACACTACCAGCTGTACATGTTTACATGTAGGCAATTTCGCTCAATTGGTGCAAAATTGCAAGCAAACGTGCAGAGCTGGTTAGAAACTGTTCTATCTGGTATAATTACCACCGACCCTAATCTACCAGCGTGTGTGAAAAGCCAAAGCCATCTAATGATCTTTCTTACATCCATAAACCACGCAAAACTGGCTGGAATTCGGACTCCAATCCACTTGATACACTGGACCATTTTTCTCTGCAAGAATCAAGAATCATCATAATGGAATAAACCAAAGAAAAAGACAACGCGGAAAATAATTCGTGAATGAGTTTTTCGCAGCACGGGCAAACGCCCAATAACAACTCTAAAGCTGGACGGACTCTCGAGCTCAACTGAACGACAAACTGTACACGTACGTACAAAGCAGAGGATAGGCCCACGACAATCAATCACTACTCAACTCACCTAATCCGACGAGATATCCTTCTCCTTTCGTTCGCAGCACATACAGGTTCTGTTCACCGTAATAGGACTGACCGGTTGCATCAACATCGGTGATGGCCATCACAATCACTGCCGAACCTATTGTCACATATGAGCAAGTGTAACTTACCAGACATCGACACGGTATTAGGGGTGGTGGGGGTTATGTAATGTTAGGAATCCCAAGGTTTGGGGTTCGTGTTCTACCCAACCTACAATATTTCCAAAAGTCCCAAAGGGTGAGCGTGGTATCAAAATCTACCTAAAATAGTGCGCTCTGCTACCTTGGGTGGTTGTGCTACTTGTGCGTTAGCTATAATTCACCCTCGCCCCAATGCAGCAAAGGCGCAGATGGCCCAATTTCTCCACCCAACCGACCCGAATTACCCCGGGCCCGTACTATTACGGACACATACCCTGGCCTACCTTTTTCATTCCAGGTCATGCAGACGCGATCCGCCTTCCAAAACGTTTTACTGGCAACGGCGCCAAAATCGGCGCAATTCAGCAGTTTCACCAGTCCTGGCTGACCCTACATACAACAACACAGCAGTATACAGTAGTAAGCGAGAAGGCAAAGACGCTATTTTCAGTTTCATTGATGCCAGCCCAACTAGAGCTTAGTGGCAGCTCTATAGCAGCTTGCGTCGATGCCGTGCGAATAATGAAAAGGATGTCCACCCGACAGACTTCATGTGCGCTCAACGGAAGTATATCATACATAATGTACTGTGCTGTACGCACACGCACAGCCTGCACAGGACGGCCCAAGCATGCAGTATGTTTTATCACTTGAGTTATTATTGACACCCCTTTTTCTGTTCAGATCGATCCAACCCTTCCAATCTTACGGCCAACCGAAACATCGCACAGTCACGAGTTCACCCAGGGACGACGAATTTTTTCGTTACTGTGTTATGGGTGCTGCTTGGGTGCACTCGTAGCTTTGATGTTTCGTCTGACCATATACTGGAAGGATTGAGGACGATCTGATAAAGAGAAAAAAGCCACCTTGCGACCACCTAGGATAATAACTCAAATGGTGAACATGAACACAGTATGAATCTATATGAAACGTTTTGTTTGCTTTCCCATTCCTACTTACCTTAGACACAGGAATATAGCAGGCGACGTGAAAAGGTGGCGAACCCTTGGAAAGACTCAAATCGCTAACTTTCGCAACCACGTGCTTCCTATCGTATCGACCTAAATAAACGTGCAAAACTTACTCCAGTCCAGGCGTACATCCACTACAGTACAAACAAACACGAATTGATATATCATTATCCACGACTTGCGCTAAAATTTCTCCGCGGTAGTGTGAGCTGAGGCAGCGACCACCCAGAAAATTCAGAGCAAGTAATGGATAATTGGATATGCAAATTCAGGCCAGTTTCACACATACTCAGATTTCCACCGGAATGCACCAGGATTTCAGAGCCGAGTAGGCGAAGACACAGCGTTTCGTCTTGCGTCCACTGCGGTTGCCAACCCTGCGCCTTCTTGCATACGTAGGAGGCCGTCAACTGACCAGTGTCGATCTGCCATACTCGCACATTTGGCTCGCCCTCCCGACGGTCTTTGCCCACATCTGTGAAACATAGGAAGAAGAATTCACACCTTTTCTAGATAGGTAGAAAACTGGTGATCGTGGTACATATCAAAAATCATTGCACAAATCAATACAAAATCAGTAATGCTTTCTTCTAGCACTATAATAGTCAGGTCAGTAAGAGCTCGTTATGGCATTCAAAGTGCGTTGCGTAGGAATTGATTCACAAATGCGGATTTCTGTCCATGCTTCGTGTACTCTTATTTAGCAGAAGTGCATGCAAACGACGCAGGACGACTTGAGTCCCATGGCAAACTCTCTCTGGCCAGACTATTGTAGTGGTTGCACTGGCACCCTCTCTACTACAAAATAAATGAAGGTTGGGGCTCACATTCCCATTCACATAGGAGGCATGAGCTGGGCGTACTTTGGCGTGTCCATTGCTCGGCGTATGTAAAAAGCGCGGACAACCATGGATGCGCCGGGCGTACACGAGCGCATTTCGTTCCATTGTGAACGGGTCAACAGCAAGCAATATTTATAAGTACTTACAGTAAGGCTCCCACGTGAGAAAGTATGTGGATTTGGGTGAGAAGGCTATTTGGGCAGTTCTGGCCAGATCTGCGCTGAAAACTACGCGACCGAAACTTTTCCCCCTCCACTGATGCATCAATTATTGACGGTGCTACAAAGAGAAGAATATACCGTATTTACTATTTAGTCCATTTCGAGCAAAACTACGTCTCCAATCTGAACGCGGCATTACGCCACTGCACATACCGAACGCTGTCGCAATAGGCCAGCAAGCTTCCGTCGGTATTGCAGGCGCTGACGCGACACAACAGAAGCTGTGGCTTCGTTTGTCCTGCATCAGAAGGCTGGTCAATGGCCCGAAAACAGCAGAGAATTGAATACACACGTGTGAAATACATATGCATGCATCCAACACTCTACACTCTAGAATATACGTACGCCCAGCGCATGAGACTCTATGTGAATGGGCCATAATGGGCATGCTTAATTGGTTGGTTCGAAGAAAACACGTTCCCCTTCTCTCTTTGAGTCCTTTGCGAAGCAGAAGACCAATGGAAGATCGAGACTACAAGCACAAAACACAAAACACTGTTTGTACACGCAGTTTACTACTACATACACTGACAGCCACGTTAGTACACAAATACCAATATACGTACTTTACGTGTACGTACGTGTACATATACATAGCTGGGGAAATGATCAAGGCCGAGGTTACGGATACTGGTACCAGCGCGTACATTTTTACACAATGTGTGCCAGGTTCTTCACATTTTCCCCAACAAATTCGCAAAGACAGCTAAAGTATGGACTCCGGTAATAACATTGAATGATTATTGCAAATCCGTAAATATATAATAGATGATGTTGCAAAACTCGGTCTTGATCGTGTACGGAAATATGCATAAATACGACCTATATACCTAAACTTTCCGGCGCTTTTCCTCAAAGGACTGAGACATAGACGATGCTTCTGTCATCATCAAGAAGGCCCAGCAAAGAATTATCCGAATCTATTTCGTTCTTCACTCATTTTTCCGCTCGTTGTCGTTTTCCTTTTTACCGTCCGTCCTTCTTTTCTTTTCGTTTCTTCTCTTTC
>JASAMW010003551.1:0-14413 GCA_030247985.1 Epsilonema sp. ZAB3_2
ATAGTCTAACAAGAAATTTCATAAACCATTGAAATTTTTTCTCAGCCAATAAAAGACGTAGAGCACAGCGGTCAAACTTCTACGGCTAACTTTAGCTCGCCGTTCCAATAAAAAAACCGTTTGTCTCCAGCTGCTCTCAGTGTCGAGATCTCGCCAAATTCCTCCAGTACTGAAATCGTGTCACTATTTGGCAGACGCTAAACCACGCAAACCACGACACCCTACGACCCTGTACGCCCGATGCGCATTTTCATCGTCTTTATCACATATGCTTATTTCTGCCATTTTGATTTTTCGGGCGTTTGCGAGGTTTAGAATTGCCCATTGGTCCACGCCCAATTTGGCGATTTCAGTAATGAAGAAATTTGGCGAGATCTCGACACACAGAGCAGCTGGAGACAAACGGTTTTTTTTATTGGAACGGCGAGCTAAAGTTAGCCGTAGAAGTTTGACCGCTGTGCTCTATGTCTTTTATTGGCTGAGAAAAAATTTCAATGGTTCATGAAATTTCTTGTTCGACTTTAGATCACGTGGACCTCCGGACACTTTCACCGCCCGATATTTGGGGGAGTGACGTCTCCTCTACTTATAGCTCCTTGTTCAAAACAATAAACTTATTATCCGCATCCGTCCGTCTTCTACTCGACTCGGGGTTTATTTGTACTGCAAAATTAGAGCGGAATATAAAAACAAACGTGGAATGTGGTGGAAGCCCAAAAACAACGAAACGGCGAACGGCGAAAACAACGCCAGACGCCAGACAAAGACAGCGAACAAACAGGATTTTTCCTGTCTACGGGCGAAGCGCAAGGGTCGGTTGTCATCAAATGTTCACTCAACGGTTCCAGAGAAATCTGTGCCATATTGCACAGAACGTCGCGGCACAAATTCCGATGGAAATTCTGAAGAACTGAAGACGATTGTTGGCGCGTTCACCAGACATTCGTAACGGACATACATCCTGCATACCGTCAACTCATATGGGTTGACGAACGGACGGACGCACGAACACTTATGGGTTGACGAACGGACGGACGGACGGACGGACGTAACGGACGTCTGGTGAACGCGCCATGTGTCAGAAAGAAGCATAAATAGTCCATGATCAGAAGAATGGCTTGTGTTCGGTGGATGAGAAGGTTGAAAACGCGAAATTTCGGCCGTTTTGAAAAGCTGTTGCTCGTTTTGCTGCTGGTTTGCGGCTGTAGTATGCTGTATTTCGGCTTTATTACGTCCGGAAATGGTGAAGACCTACAAAAACAAGCGAAAATGAGGGAAACTGACAATTATTTCACTGCTGCAAAGAATATTTCGCGAAACACCCGCCACTTTCCAGGTCTTATCATTGCTGCAAAAATGATAGCGGCGAATTAAACTGTCCAGAAAGCTCGTCATCGAGTTTTATTCCCACGAAAACGGGGACAGACAATAATATTACTGCTTCATCCACGCTTGTGGATAATCGCATGTTGTTATTGGTGGAAACCACTTACTTCTTCTCTGGGACGTCAACTGAAGCAGATACTGGAGAATTTGAAATTATCCTTTAAAGCTGAAGCTTTGCGTAAAAATCTGCCTCTGCTTACCACATTCGCCAGGGGAAAGTACTCGGTAATTGTGTTCAAAAGCTATTATCGCTACTTGAACATGGACAAATGAAACAGCAACTGATAGACAAGTACTGCCAAGACTACAAGGCTTCCGTTCTGGGCTTTCTTTTCTCCAGACGGGAGAAAGCTTCCCGCCGCGCTCGCGTTAAAGGTTTTCCTTTGAAAGTCTATCAGAAACAGCGAGTTTCCAGCGTAAAACTGAACGCTAAATCACGAATATTGCGCATTACGAAGGCTACTGACAGCGCCGTCAATGTTGACGGTGAAAAGCGTCAAATACCGACGGGAATACCGTCAGGTGACGATTGGTTGACGTTCAGCGGTCACCATGACACCTTTGAGGCTGTGCTGTGGCGTGTGAATGACAAGAAAACCCGTCAAAATGACACCCAAACTCTTTCAAGACTGTCCTCCTCCATTGTCTTGTTGGATAAGGGAGCCTTTGATGGCATACGCAGGGTGCTATTCGGCTATGACTTTCGCTTTTCGCTGATCAGAACTGCTTTATGTTGACCCGCTGTAATTTCTGGTCAAGGATGCGGCAGCGGGCTTAGATTTTCCACTTCAGAGATTCCTACAGATCGATATCGATGACATTTTCGTTGGGCCTACGGGTTCTCGATTGGTGCCTGATGATGTGCAGGTATGTGTAGCCTATAGGGTACTGTGGGGTAAACCCGTACACCTAAGCTTTTCTGAACTTGCCGCTTCGGCAAATGATGAACATGGTAGCTCAGTTGAAAGAGGAGAGTTTGAGGAATCGATTTATAAAATATTTGTCTCAATCGGTCCATTGATTGCTGGAAGACATGAAGCCCTGAAGCTTCGGTGGCCGGATTTTCCCATTGCCGGGTTTACCCCATGGTACTCTATAGGTAGCCTATCCCAGCCATGGGAAAATCCGGTCATCTAAGCTTTAGAACTGTAGGGTAACATGGGGGAAAGTGGGACACCCAACGAGATCTCCAGAACCATAGCTCGAAACAAATCAAGTAATATACCAAAAGATAGGTCTTTTAAAACTGGTTTAAGGGTGCCAAGTATGACCAAATTGCTAAACTTATTTAGAGAGTTATCAAGAATTTTCGGTGGTGGGGGAAAGTGGGACAGGTGGGGGAAAGTGGGACACCTAAGCATTTTGCGCTGTTCGAGCCTGTTTGACCAGTTTTCGAGTTGCGGTTGGTTGCAGGGGTAAAGAACAGAAACAGGGGAAGGTTTTCGAATGTAGCTGCTTATTGGTTTTCTAAAAAAACTAGGGAAATGTGGGTCACAAGCGAAAACAGAAAAGATCGCTACTATAACTACAGTATGTGTTAGTATGGTGGGGGAAAGTGGGACACCTGAGCATTTGTACACAGTTTTGGCATTTCTGGTCACTTTTCTCATTCTACCTGGAAGCAGAGGAAAAAACAACCAAGAGAGGGTTTCCAAACGCAGCTACTTGCATAGTTAGGCAAAAATACTAAAGATGATTGAGCTAGGGAGCCACACCTTTCCACGCACTAGTTCTTAGTATGGTGGGGGAAAGTGGGACACTTTCGATTTTAAAATAGATAAAGATTCAGCTCGGAAATAGAAAATATAAAAAAAATTGGGAAAAAATAGGCCACAACAACTTGATACTACTGTGCCATGCTTCATTATGGAGAGGTGTCCCACTTTCCCCATCCTTCATCACAGTGGAAGGGTGTCCCACTTTACCCCACTAAGTACTGAAATCGTTTTTTGCTATATCTCCAGTACCAGTGGGGCGATTTGGTTGAAACTTCGCCAGGGGGTAGGGTACCATGCCCCCTTGCCCCCCACATACCGGGTGTTCCATTATACCCTACAGGGTGTATTTACGCACTGTCCAAAGTTTGACCATTTTCGACCTCCTGCAGAAAAACGTCAACCAGTGAAGTTGATGTTTCAGCAAATAGTGAAGTTAGTACAGCAAAAGAAAGAGGAGAATTCAAGGATCACAATGGTACCATGGTTGTTGGGGTTTGTCTTGTTCAAAGTAGAGTTATAGCACTTTGAAGGTTGGGTGTCCCATTTTACCCCTGTCCCACTTTCCCCCATGTTACCCTATATCTTAGCAACCAGTGAACCGACTGGGACAAGTATGATATCATCAATCGATTCCTTTCACTTTTCCTCTTTCAAATGAGCTACTTGTTTCATGATTTGCTGAAATACGGCCGGGTTTACCACATTGTACAGTACCCTACATATCTAAGAGTTGAGCTGATATCGCATGTTCACAAAGAGGGGACAGATAATTCGTATTTGAATTGTTGTATCCCTGTCGTTGTATTTCTAGGCGTTGCTGGAGACGCAAGCTCGTTTGCGCGCTCGAATTCCGGATTTTCGCTTTCATCTCGGCTTCTCAGGAAAATACTACCAAAACGGCAACGAACTAGAGAACGAGGCGGATGCACTACTGATTGGTATTTTATAAGTTGATGAAAGACTAAGCTGTTATTTCGCTGCAGCTTCGTTTTCTTCTGATGGCTCATTTACATAGGAGTGCGCTAGGCGTACGTTCGGCGGAGTGTACATGGCTAGACACACGCAAAGGCATAGACAGCCATGGATGAGGAGCACGACACACCGTACGCCGAGCGCATTTCCTTCCTATGTGAATGCGCCATGCTGCTACTTTATGCGCACCATATGTGTACTGGCAACTCCGTTTTTCTGTGCGGACCAGTGCGCATAAAGTAGCAGTTGTGGCAGTCATACTAATGGGTTTAACCCATATTTCTCCCGATCTTCAAAGTCTCCCTTGACCGACATATGGAGGAGTTGCGCAACCGTTGACAACCGTTGCCATGGTTACGCACTTTTCGTACGCTGCTGGTTCTCAACGGTTGCGCAACTGCTAAGTATATGTTGGTTGTCAACGGTGCACAACTCCTCCATATGTCGGTTGTCAACGGTTGCACAACCAGTTGGCATCGGAGACTTTGAATCCCCGGAGGAGTTAAGAGGCGAATGCTGTAGCTAATTCTAGAAGGGGCTTCCGAGCTGTGCTGGTTTCCGCACATGTGGCGTCACAATCAGGCGCAGTTCTACAACGAGAGCCAGCTGATCGACCTGATGCATCGAAACCAGGAGTTTGCTCGGGTTCGTATGCTGTTCTTTAGCATCCAGGGTACTATGGGGTAAACCCGGCCATATAGGAAAATCCGGCCACCTAAGTTTCAAGGCTGCATATCTCAGCAACCAGTGGACCGATTCCAGGGACAAATATTATATCGATCGATTCCTTGAACTCTCCTCTTTCAAATGAGCTATTTGGTGCACCATTTGCTGAAACAGCGAGCTCAAAGGCGCTTAGGTGACCGGGTTTACTCCGTGACCGGGTTTACCCCACAGTACCCTACGTACCACGATATCGCGTTTTGTGTTTGTGCTTTGATAGGCGAGCCGATACGAGACTCGTTTTGGTGGTTTCCGCACTTTTGGTCGCACTACAAGGCCACGCACTATCCCTACATGCTACGTCGGCGTCTAAGGACGCTACAGTCTGATATGACACTCAATCGCCAATTCGCACAGGTTTCCTCGCTCGAAAAATGTTTGCGGGTGCTGCTAGCTCTTTGCCCTACCCCCTGTTGCAATGAATAGGGTTGGTTGAAATAAGGAAAGTGTAAAACAGTTTTACTTTTGAACTCTTTATCCAAAATACAAAAACGACACTCTTCCTGCTTCCGGCAAGTTTTCGGCAAAACTTTAACGACACCTACCTCACGTCGTTCTTATTTCAACCACACCTATGTATATTACTCACACTCATAAAATACCTTCATCTGCACCCTCTTGTCTTTGCTAACTGTTTCCGTTGCTTGCATTTTGCATCAAATTCAATGCATGATCAGCTGACTCGCTGAAATGAGAGAAATTTCTCCTGTTCACACTCACCCAAGTTTTCCGTCACTAACGAAGCATGTATTTGATTGAGTGATTGCCAAGAGGTGTCTCATAAAATAGGGCTTGCTGTGTCATTTTTATCGATAGTCTTACTCTTAAAACTGGAAATAACTGGAAGGCCACCTGGGGTGTCTGTCCAGTAACATGCAGTTCACTCACATGAAATATGTATGCAGGTACCACCTATAGTTTATTTATGCGAAACAACGCAAGTTTATTGACTGCACTACATGGGATCGTTATTCCCAGTTGTTTTCCACTGTTGTGTCCAGATTGTCCATAACCTTTTTTTTGCATGTGCAATTTATGGCCCATTCACACTGGAGACATGCTCCGGGTGTTACGCTCGGCGTCTATGGCTTGGCAGATGCTAGCATGCACCGAGCGTAGTTTCTTCCAATGTGAACGAGCCATCATATTTCGCACAGCTCAGTATGATTTCTGTTTGTCCATGTTTAGGCGCACAATTTGCCCGTGCGGTGGGGCTACGCGGTAGCGCCGCATCACGCAGGGGTATATCCGGTACACGAAGCTCTGTACACTACCTGGAAGAAGGTCTGGGAGATTGAGGTCACTTCCACTGAGGAATACCCGCACCTGAAACCCAGCTCACTGCGACGCGGCTTCATCTATCGCGATATCATGGTACCAAGAATCTATAGTTATGCTTAGGGAAGAATGGAGAGACGTTGTGTAAGGGAAAGAGCCCATCCATGGCAGACATTTGCCCCAGATGGGCTATAGTCTGACCAGAGAGATTTCGCTATTAAGCTTATCAAGTCGTCTTGCGCTGTTTGCATGTACTTCTGCAGAATAGAAGTACAGTACGGCAAGCATAACAAGAAAATGCCGCAATTTTGATTCTATTTTACGCAACGCGATTTGAATACCGTAGCCAACTCTTACTAGCCTGACTATAACCATTTGATTAAAACTCAAAATATTTGGGTAATTCAAAAACCTAAATAATTGGGGCCACTCAAATGTCTGATCTTCTACAGTCCAGATATTATTGCTTGTTGTTTGAACGTGTATGTGTATGTAGGTGTTACCTCGACAGACCTGCAGCCTGTACACTCATACGGTGAAGGTGGAGAATTACCCAGGTGGCAAGCGGATGTTGGATGCGAGCATATTTGGCGGAGATTTGTTCTTCTCATTCGTCTTGAATCCTGTGAGAAGACAGACGCACTGTTGTTTGTTGTTTTATTCCCATGCCGCATTCAGATTAGTGACGTACGAACGTCAGAGTGAAACGCGCTCATCATAGACAAAAGTCGAAAAGCGAGCAGCGTCCGCCGCAAGGCACGGACAACAGCCATGGACTTTTCGGGCGAACGTAGAACGTACGTTGGTTGGACGTACAGTCCACTGAGGGACGTGATGTCGTCGCTAATCTGAACGAGGCTCTAAGTATAGCTCTTTTTCGATGCACTGTGTATGTAAATACATACCTATGTATGTACGATACATACACTAGCAAGGGATATACAGAAAACGATCAGGTTGAAGAGGACTGTTCATCTGTAAAAGTCGGTCACCCTTGCTTTATCGGGGGTAAAACCGAAGATCTGCCCAGATCGCCATGTGTTTCTTGTCCACACACGGATTCTGCAACAAAGAGACAACGGTGTGATGCCTCGTTCACAACGGACGCAGTGTTCGGGCTCGCGTTGCGTAGCGTCCGTTGTGTACGAGGCATAAACGCGGCAAGCGGTAAAATGTATGATCCGTTCACACAACCGGCGTACCCACGCTCACCGACTACGCACGCCGAGCGCAGCCACTGACCTCTATTCACCATATGCAATAAGAGCCGTGCTTGGTCGCGAGGTGACCCCTCTGAATTAACCTGGATTTTCAGTGCAATTTTTGATCGGTAGTCGACGCGAAGGTCCGCGCGGTCGTTTTTCTTGCTCGTTTGTTTCTTTTCCCGCGCCGACCTTCACATCGACTACGGATAAAAAGTTGCACTGAAAATCAAGGTTGTTCAGGGGCGCCTCGCGACCAAGCACGGCTCTTATTGCATATGGTGAATAGTCTGGCCAATAGCAGTTGGCACTGGACTCAAGGTGCGTTGCGTAAAATGTAGATTTACAAATGCGGATTTCTGTCCGTGCTTCGTGAACTCCTATTTAGCAGAAGTACATGCAAACTACGCAACACGCCTTGAGTCCAAGTGCCAACTGCTATTGGCCAGACTATAGGAAAGAAGGCAGCCAAGCGTGTACGCCGAGCGTGCGCCGCTGCTTTTCACCTCTAATGTGAGCGTACCATAGGCTGCATCGCTCAGTTTGTAACATACAGTACAGTATGTACTGCGTTCTGTACGCATGGCAATAGCGTCCGAGGCCAGTAGTGTACGTCAACTAGTTCTAGGTATGTAAGGCGAGTTTAGCCATCTGTCCTTGGACCGGCACCTGGTGGTGTGCCAAAGAAGTCCGTAGCTGTGACCGAGGGTAGCGGGTTCGATTCCCGTTCAGTCCTATTTCTCTCCCCTCCCCCCTTTTCGGGACCCGGCTATCGCCATACGGAAAGCGGCACGTCGCATGAATACTAATAATCGCTTACCCCCCAAACGGGCAGTTTCTCATCGGGGAAATGGTTGAAGTATCGAGTGGCCATTTCCAGCGGTGGAATAGCGCGCAGATCCAAGTTCGTCCAGCATTGAATAAAGGCGATCACCGACTCGAATGTGTACAACGCCAGCCGGTCATTAGCATAGTTGGTGGAATGCGTCATGAAGATCAGAAACTGAAACATCAACCAACAATAATCATCATGATATGAGAAATTGTTACTCCTCGCAATATCAAAGACAAAAGAAAGTTTTGGCTGATTTGGGTTCGTTAACCGACCACACTTGGACTACTGAGCAGATCTTCGGTTTTACCCCGATGAAGCAAGGGTGACTTACTTTTACATACTTACACAGTCCCTCAACTGATTCGTTTTATGTATATCCCTTGCTAGTGTATGTATCGTACATACATAGGTATGTATTTACATACACAGTGCATTGAAAAAGAGCTATACTTCAAGCCTCGTTCAGATTTAGCGACGTATTATGTCTGACATACTGTACATAAAAAACCAACGTACGTTCGACGTTCGCCCGAAAAGTCCATGGCTGTTGTCCGTGCCTTGCGGCGGACGCTGCTCGCTTTTCGACTTTTGCTGTCGAACCTACGTACGTTTACTTGGACGTTCGTACGTCACTAATCTGAATGCGGCATGGGAATTAAAACAACAAACAACAGTGCGTCTGTCTTCTCACAGGATTCAAGACGAATGAGAAGAACAAATCTCCGCCAAATATGCTCGCATCCAACATCCGCTTGCCACCTGGGTAATTCTCCACCTTCACCGTATGAGTGTACAGGCTGCAGGTCTGTCGAGGTAGCACCTACATACACATACACGTTCAAACAACAAGCAATAATATCTGGACTGTAGAAGATCAGACATTTGAGTGGCCCCAATTATTTAGGTTTTCAAATTACCCAAGTATTTGGTTTTAGTTAAATGGTTATAGTCAGGCCAGTAAGAGTTGGCTACGGTATTCAAATCGCGTTGCGTAAAATAGAATCAAAATTGCGGATTCTGTCTATGCTTGCCGTACTGTACTTCTATTCTGCAGAAGTACATGCAAACAGCGCAAGACGACTTGAATAAGCTTAATAGCGAAATCTCTCTGGTCAGACTATAGCCCATCTGGGGCAAATGTCTGCCATGGATGGGCTCTTTCCCTTACACAACGTCTCTCAATTCTTCCCCAAGCATAACTATAGATTCTTGGTACCATGATATCGCGATAGATGAAGCCGCGTCGCAGTGAGCTGGGTTTCAGGTGCGGGTATTCCTCAGTGGAAGTGACCTCAATCTCCCAGACCTTCTTCCAGGCAGTGTACAGAGCTTCGTGTACCGGATATACCCCTGCGTGATGCGGCGCTACCGCGTAGCCCCATCGCACGGGCAAATTGTGCGCCTAAACATGGACAAACAGTAATCATACTGAGCTGTGCGAAATATGATGGCTCGTTCACATTGGAAGAAACTACGCTCGGTGCATGCTAGCATCTGCCAAGCCATAGACGCCGAGCGTAACACCCGGAGCATGTCTCCAGTGTGAATGGGCCATAAATTGCACATGCAAAAAAAGGTTATGGACAATCTGGACACAACAGTGGAAAACAACTGGGAATAACGATCCCATGTAGTGCAGTCAATAAACTTGCGTTGTTTCGCATAAATAAACTATAGGTGGTACCTGCATACATATTTCATGTGAGTGAAATGCATGTTACTGGACAGACACCCCAGGTGGCCTTCCAGTTATTTCCAGTTTTAAGAGTAAGACTATCGATAAAAATGACACAGCAAGCCCACTATTTTATGAGACACCTCTTGGCAATCACTCAATCAAATACATGCTTCGTTAGTGGCGGAAAACTTGGGTGAGTGTGAACAGGAGAAATTTCTCTCATTTCAGCGAGTCAGCTGATCATGCATTGAATTTGATGCAAAATGCAAGCAACGGAAACAGTTAGCAAAGACAAGAGGGTGCAGATGAAGGTATTTTATGAGTGTGAGTAATATACATAGGTGTGGTTGAAATAAGAACGACGTGAGGTAGGTGTCGTTAAAGTTTTGCCGAGAACTTGCCGGAAGCAGGAAAAGTGTCGTTTTTGTATTTTGGATAAAGAGTTCAAAAGTAAAACTGTTTTTGCTTTTGCTTTGCTTTTTATTTTCAAAGTGTGGGAAAACCACTTTCCACTTTACACTTTCCTTATTTCAACCAACCCTATTCATTGCAACAGGGGGTAGGGCAAAGAGCTAGCAGCACCCGCAAACATTTTTCGAGCGAGGAAACCTGTGCGAATTGGCGATTGAGTGTCATATCAGACTGTAGCGTCCTTAGACGCCGACGTAGCATGTAGGGATAGTGCGTGGCCTTGTAGTGCGACCAAAAGTGCGGAAACCACCAAAACGAGTCTCGTATCGGCTCGCCTATCAAAGCACAAACACAAAACGCGATAGCGTGGTACGTAGGGTACTGTGGGGTAAACCCGGTCACGGAGTAAACCCGGTCACCTAAGCGCCTTTGAGCTCGCTGTTTCAGCAAATGGTGCACCAAATAGCTCATTTGAAAGAAGAGAGTTCAAGGAATCGATCGATATAATATTTGTCCCAATCGGTCCACTGGTTGCTGAGATATGCAGCCTTGAAACCTTAGGTGGTCGGATTTTCCTATATGGCCGGGTTTACCCCATAGTACCCTAGATGCTAAAGAACAGCATACGAACCCGAGCAAACTCCTGGTTTCGATGCATCAGGTCGATCAGCTGGCTCTCGTTGTAGAACTGCGCCTGATTGTGACGCCACATGTGTGGAAACCAGCACAGCTCGGAAGCCCCTTCTAGAATTAGCTACAGCATTCGCCTCTTAACTCCTCCGGGGATTCAAAGTCTCCGATGCCAACTGGTTGTGCAGCCGTTGACAACCGACATATGGAGGAGGTGTGCAACCGTTGACAACCAGTGTATGAAAATTGCGTAACAATGGCAACGGTTGCACAACTGCTATATGTTGGTTGTTAACGGTTGCACAACTCCTCCATATATCGGTTGTCAAGAGAGACCTTGAAGATCACGAGGAGTTAACCCATACTGAATTAGGACTGCCACAACTGCTACTTTATGCGCACTGGTGCGTACCGAAAAACGGAGCGCCAGTACATACGGTGCGCATTAGCAGTATGGCGCATTCACATAGGAAGGAAATGCGCTCGGCGTACGGTGTGTCGTGCTCCTCATCCATGGCTGTCTATGCCTTTGCGTGTGTCTAGCCATGTACACTCCGCCGAACGTACGCCTAGCGCACTCCTATGTAAATGAGCCATCAGAAGAAAACGAAGCTGCAGCGAAATAACAGCTTAGTCTTTCATCAACTTATAAAATACCAATCAGTAGTGCATCCGCCTCGTTCTCTAGTTCGTTGCCGTTTTGGTAGTATTTTCCTGAGAAGCCGAGATGAAAGCGAAAATCCGGAATTCGCGCGCGCAAACGAGCTTGCGTCTCCAGCAACGCCTAGAAATAGAACAGCACAACACAGGGATACATTATTATTGGTTGCTGAGATATGCAGCCCTGAAACATAAGTGGCTAAATTTTCCCATGGCCGAGTTTTTACGATATGCGGTAATGCGATGGTAGGTCGATGGCGACTCCGCGGCATTTAGTGAAAGCTTAGATCGGTGTCTGCGAGGTCGTCGACGTCATTTTGTTATGTCAATTCTTCTTTTCACTCGCTCCTTTTCCGCTCCCAAATGATTGAACAAGGTCGACGACCCAGCAGGCACCGAACCAATCTTTCAAAAAAATACTTTAAATACCGCGGGGTCGCTATCGACTAACCCAATCGCGTTACCGCATATCTTCCATAGGCTACACATACCTGCACATCATCAGGCACCAATCGAGAACCCGTAGGCCCAACGAAAATGTCATCGATATCGATCTGTAGGAATCTCTGAAGTGGAAAATCTAAGCCCGCT
Organism: Epsilonema sp. ZAB3_2; assembly: GCA_030247985.1. Classification (NCBI taxonomy): domain Eukaryota; kingdom Metazoa; phylum Nematoda; class Chromadorea; order Desmodorida; family Epsilonematidae; genus Epsilonema; species Epsilonema sp. ZAB3_2. The sequence goes on from JASAMW010003551.1 coordinate 12,085, forward strand.
GCCGCATCCTTGACCAGAAATAACAGCGCGTCAACATAGAGCAGTTTGAGCAGCCAAAAGCGAAAGTCATAGCCGAATAGCACCCTGCGTATGCCATCAAAGGCTCCCTTATCCAACAAGACAATGGAGGAGGACAGTCTTGAAAGAGTTTTGTTGTCATTTTGACGGGTTTTCTTGTCATTCACACGCCACAGCACAGCCTCAAAGGTGTCATGGTGACCGCTGAACGTCAACCAATCGTCACCTGACGGTATTCCCGTCGGTATTTGACGCTTTTCACCGTCAACATTGACGGCGCTGTCAGTAGCCTTCGTAATGCGCAATATCCGAGATTTAGCGTTCAGTTTTACGCTGGAAACTCGCTGTTTCTGATAGACTTCCAAAGGAAAACCTCTAACGCTAGCGCGGCGGTAAGCTTTCTCCTGTCTGGACAAAAGAAAGCCCATAACCGAAGCCTTGTAGTCTTGGCAGTACTTGTCTATTAGTTGCCTGTTCCATTTGTCCATGTTCAAGTAGCGATAATAGCTTTCGAACACAATTACCGAGTACTTTCCCCTGGCCAACGTGGTAAGCAGAGGCAGATTTTTACGCAAAGCTTCAGCTTTAAAGGATATTTTCAAACTCTCCAGTATCTGCTTCAGTTGACGTCCCAGAGAAGAGTAGCTGGTTTCCACCAATAACAACACGCGATTATCCACAAGCGTGGATGAAGCAGAAATATTATTGTCTGTCCCCGTTTTCGTGGGAATAAAACTCGATGACGAGCTTTCTGGACAGTTTAAGACGCCGCTATCATTTTTGCAGCAATGATAAGACATGGAAATGGCGGGTGTTTCGCGAAATATTCTTGCAGCAGTGAAATAATTGTCAGTTTCCCTCATTTTCGCTTGTTTCTGTAGGTCTTTACCATTTCCGGACGTAATAAAGCCGAAATACAGCATACTACAGCCGCAAACCAGCAGCAAAACGAGCAACAGCTTTTCAAAACGGCCGAAATTTCGCGTTTTCAACCTTCTCATCCACCGAACACAAGCCATTCTTCTGATCATGGACTATTTATGCTTCTTTCTGACACATGGCGCGTTCACCAGACGTCCGTTACGTCCGTCCGTCCGTCCGTCCGTTCGTCAACCCATAAGTGTTCGTGCGTCCGTCCGTTCGTCAACCCATATGAGTTGACGGATGGACGGACGTCCGTTACGGACGTCTGGTGAACGCGCCAACAATCGTCTTCAGTTCTTCAGAATTTCCATCGGAATTTGTGCCGCGACGTTCTGTGCAGCATGGTACAGATTTCCCTGGAACCGTTGATGAACATTTGATGACAACCGACCCTTGCGCTTCGCCCGTAGACAGGAAAAATCCTGTTCGTTCGCTGTCTTTGTCTGGCGTCTGGCGTTGTTTTCGCCGTTCGCCGTTTCGTTGTTTTCGGGTTTCCACCACATTCCACGTTTGTTTTTATTCCGCTCTAATTTTGCAGTACAAATAAACCCCGAGTCGAGTAGAAGACGGACGGATGCGGATAATAAGTTTATTGTTTTGAACAAGGAGCTATAAGTAGAGGAGACGTCACTCCCCCAAATATCGGTAATAAATACTCAGCGCCCCATGCGCCCTGCGCCCCAGCGCCCCAGCCATAGACACTCGCGACATGCGCCCTGCGCCCCGGCGCCCCAGCCATAGACACTACAATCAGGAGGACGACCAGCTCACAATATAGGGTGCCCAACGTGGTCTGACAGGGCAACATTTAACACGTACCGCGACCTGGCGTCATTGTTGGCAACAAATCGTTCAATTGTTGTCCATTTGTTGTCAGTTTCTTGTCCGTTTGGGTGTTGTCGGTTTTGTTGTCCATTTGTCAAAAAACTGACAACAAACCAACAACAAATTGACAACACCCATAAATGGACAACAAACCAACAACAACTGAATGTATTGTTGCCAACAATGATGCCAGGTCAGGGAATGTGTTAAATTTGCGTAAGCATAGATGCATGCACGTGTTCTGTTGGCACCTTGTTGTTATACTGGAGTATGTTATGTGGTATTTGTATTTTTGCACATGATGTGTCTTGCGTTCACTCCTGTGTACATGGGGCTAGGTTTAGGCTCAGGCTCCTTCAGGTAGACTGAATACATAGGCTAGGCTTAGGCCTAAGCCTGAGCCTGAGCCTGAGCCTAGCCTATGTACACAACAGTGGAACACAAGCACAATATCTTTGAATAGGTTCCACGCCAAGCTGAGGCGTCCCCACTCGCGGCAGTTAAACGTGTATTAAAAGTAGTTCACGTGGAATACAGAGCAATACGTAACTGAACCAAGAGA
>JASAMW010003552.1:0-11990 GCA_030247985.1 Epsilonema sp. ZAB3_2
CTAGTTCATACATTCAGTGAATTGAGTTCTGCTTTGTTATTCCTCATGGTTACGGTTACTGTAGTTCAGCCATTGCCAGATGGTATGCTGATGCTCTTTATTATTTATCTAATCTAAGAGCCAACATTTTTTGCCCAGGTAAGATGACATCAGAATCGGATAGAAAGGCTAATATCAAAGACATGCATGAGTTCTTGTGCAAACAAGGAAATATGATACTTCCTGAGGCAATGTTATGCTTCAACTCCAAGTCGAAACAAAATGTAGCCTAGGTACTGTACTGTGTGTGTGTGGCACATTTCACAAAAATTTCATTAGGCAGTTGAGTCATTTTTCTTTAGCTCAAAATACAATATCACATATACTGTTTGCTGTGCTGCTATTTTATCGCATTTTCAGAGTTCTACCACAAAGCTTGGTTCAGTCGTCCAAAATGGGCACTAAATCCAGGAGGAAATCCACCTTTCAACAATGGTGTGAAACCACTAGCTGGCATGGTTGGTCAGATTGGTCAAGGTCAAACTCGATCGTTTTTAGATTTGTTTGGTTCTTTGTCCTACTGGGTAGTACAGCTGCCCTGTTTCTATCGCTTTTAAATCTAATGACTCAGTTTGTATATGGAGATAAATGGACTACAACTGTGTACGAAGCCGCAGGAGATGAAGGAGCACTGGAATTTCCTACCATTACCATCTGTAACTTTAACCGATTGCGCTATTCAAAGGTGATGGAGTACAATTTCACTCCTGATCTTAGAAGCTACATTTTCAACCATTTCCTCAACAAATATCCACTCATATTGGATGAAGTTGCCTCAACAAGAGAGAAATACACCAACTGGCGAAAGGACCACAATATGACCTTTGTGAAGCTGTTGAATGAAATGGGCTTCGGCTGTGAACAATTGGAAATCATTCGAACTGCTGACAGACCCTTGCTTGACCCTTGTAAACAACATGGAGAGGCATTTACAAATGTTCAGAATTTGACAAAGCATGGCATCAGTTTTAAGACTGTCTATACTCCAGAGTTTGCAAAATGTTTCCAGATTCATATTGATCCGAAAATTTACAATGCAACAAAGCCAGGTAAAATTCCTAAACATTTCATGAAATGCTCACCATACTCATATTGCACAAAGTGTAGTCTGTCCCTTTTCGAGAAATTTTCGCCCTTTCGCCCCCATAATAGCTTGCCAAAATTTTGAGGGAAATTCGTTGTATCTCAACAACGGATAGGAAATTGCAGACGTTACAACCGGATTTCGCTTTGTCAAACTGTCGCGCGTGTGTTCATTATTGTTTCTCGTCCCTCAATACAATACTCGCACCGTAAATTGCCTGTAAACAGTCGTGATTTGATCACTTTTTGTATGGGGAAGGGCGAGTGAGGTCAAGTGCGACGAGCGATTTTGACCGTCGTTTTCGCAATGGGTGGACTAATTGCGACGTTACAACCAGTTCTGGAATGCTCTGAGTCTCCTCTTTTCAACTATCTAACTTTCGAGCCAATCAGACCATCCCCCGCACCGTAAATTGGGATCATGTGAGTACAGTTTTGTATTTTCGATTTCCGTCGGTTTTCGCTCGACCAATCAGGTTCGAGCTCACTGGGGAGCAGATTATCTCCTGTCGCGGTCAAAGCGGATTATCCAAACAAAAGAATGGTTCTACCCTGGAGCCCTTTTCAGCCCTTGAAAATAAACCTCATCCACAGATGATGAAAAATATGGCTCGCTTTTTTGTTTTTAAGCAATAACAATATTTCAAATCGTCGAATTTTCCAAAGACAAAACTCAGAAAAGTTAAAACAATATTTTGGGTTACTGTAATTTATCAACAAAATATGCTGCAACGATAAAAAAACTCGCATGCACAACGAGTGCTTATTTAAAGCCAATGTCCAAAATTTCATGCTGTTTGAAATTACACCCTGAATCAGCGTTTGTGTTGTGCAGTACCGCATTGAAATTGTGGCGATATTGTCGTGACACAAGTCTTGGTTGAGAAAGGGAATGGTCACTTCATGTGTGTATTGCATCGCTGTCGCAGCGCAACAGGTGGGCGAATGGCGTGGTCCTGGTCGGTCGGCATAACTATAAAAGCCACACAGTTATGGGCAGGGTCAGGCTGCCGTACTATAAACCAGTCCCTGTCCATAGGAAAACTTGGCACGCTGGCTGACTAGTGGCCACCACACTTGACATGTACAAAGGGCCTCAGGGAAAAATTGCACAGGTCAAACATTGCACAAGACACAACGGAAGGGATTATCTATGTATCATCGATTGTCCATCGTTTCTTCATGCTTGTATGCAACTGTAATAATTAGCGTGGCTCCTCCCATTTGTAAGCTAACAAATACCCCTGACAAGCTTCCTCCACAGTTTCAACTCTACATCTGAGGTGCGCAGGAAGTACTTATTTTACTGGCTGGTGAAAGAATGACAGCGAATTGCCCAAAAACAAAGACATGAGCTGCTAAGCGTTCAAGAGGTATGTACTGCTGCCTGCATTGAGAATAATCTACCAGTAGGAAAAAGCCAAGGAAAAGGACTAACTCATGAAGCTACAGTAACCTAAGTACACTATATCATTGGCAGCAAAAAATAATATTTCTTGCACTTGTAAAGCTTTTTTTTTATCGGCTGAAGTGATTCTTGTACTATTTGCCATGCATTTTGAGTGAGTGAAGTTGAAGTGTAGTACTGAAAGGAAAAGGGAACAAGAGTGACCAATGGAAGGGCAATTAATCAGCTGACTCGTCTAGCATGTTCACTCTCTCGCGCGCACAGCACAAACAAGTTCTTATGGCGTCCTCTCTCTCTTACTAAAACTTGCTCTACTAGGCCCGCCTGGCTCACTTGCCCATAACTGTGTGGCTTTTATAGTTATGCGGTCGGGCTAGGGAGGACAAAGCGCGCCGCACTTGACTGTGACTGTGAACAATAGCAAGTCGAAGCCTAATCCCAATAATCCGACCAAAATCTGTGGCATGGAAAACGAATAATAAGAAAACTACACTGTGGCTTGAGTAATTACGCCGAAACTACGTACATACATGCTCTTGGCGAACATGACCCTATTACGTTTCCAATAATTGGGTTGTACTTTGTACTACGTTGAGGAGACCGATTCTGTCAAGCACCCAACATCTTTGGACATTCTTTTGGCTCCCTCCCTAGTCCCTCCCTACCAGTGCCTTCACTCTGCACTGCACTGCTAACATTACCGTAGTAGGTACACTTCTATTGTCTACCAATCAGGATCATGCAAACAATATGTAACCAAACAAAATAAAATTAAATAGTAAGAAAATTCGGACTTTGGACAAACCAAGCGTCGTATGAAAATTAATTTGCCCGAAATTTTATTTACATTTTATATTATTTATTATTAAGGCTGATATTGTAATATTCGTACATAGGCCAGGGTGGTTTCATCTAAAATTTGATTGTTCAAAACTGGTGAGGGTGACCCCGTTGGTCGTCCGAAAAAGCGTGCATCTAGGAAGTTGGGGAAACACGAAAGTGCAGAGGGGACCCATGATTTCTCTCGGATTTTTTGTTGGGGGTCGGATGGCTGATTGGGGACAGCGAGCACAAGTAAGGTGGACGATTGTAGGAGAGGGAACAAAGGAGGGAACGAGAACAGAAACAGGGGCTGGCCAAGAGAAGAGGGAAGGCGACGCGGCATTTCAAAAGATTAACGAGTCGCCGATGGCCGGTAGGGTGCCCACTTCACTTCCTCAGTCGCCTGTCGTAAAAGGTCGGGGTTGCCATAGCAATAAAGCGACCTCTGCTGGCAGACTGTGAAACATAGACTTTTTTTGCCCAGCATTTAGTACACTTTGTGCAATATGGTACCCTTGTATTCTCTCAATTGCACAAGATAAACTTTTTATAGGAACTGCAAATGGCATTTCCTTTGTTCTCAATGCATTTATTGAGGAAGAGTTGCCAGATCTTCAGTATAACTTTCTGGATGAAGGTTTCGCGATTCAAGCTGACTACAATGGTCGGTTTGACCAGGGCAGTTGGATAATGATATCCCCTGGAACACACAATTGGATTACATTGAAACAGGAAGTGACTCGAAAGCGAGAGAGCGTGATTGACATCAACTTGTTCCAAGCACCTTGCACAGAAAAGCCAAAGCTTCACATAATGCCAGGTAAGGTACTTACTACTACCTACTGTACTTGTACGGTTGTATTGTAACCACATCACATATACCGTATTTTTGGGTCTATAGCCCCCGAGAGGTCTGATGGGGGGTTATACACTGGGGGGGGATATATAGGGTGTTTCATAATAAACTCTCCGGATGTTTGTGCCTCTCATTCCTCAACGGAGTGTTCGATTTTAGTACGCTCTTATACATTTGGTAGCTAAGGCTTCTACAATGATGCAGGCAAAATTTCAGCCCTGTAGTCTTTCTACCAAGGAAGTTATGAAAGCTCAAACTTTCGGACCCAAAAATTTACGTTTTTTTCACTGTGGGGGATAAACCCGGGCTAAGGCCGAAGTTAGCACTCCACGGATGTTTTTTTTCAATTTTCTTCGCAATGGCGTTGTAGATTTGGTTCTACCGCGTCTTACATGGGATAATGAACAGGATTTGAAAACGTGTTAGCATTTGGATGGTAGAATTTGCTCTTTATTGTGGTACAATATTAGGCAAATCCCCGATTTCTGGGGTCAGCTTTCTGAGCTGTTTTGAGCCGCTTCCTTTTGCCTAGAAAGTTGAAATTTTGCCTGCATAAACTTTGAAGCCTTGGCTACTTAACGCAAAAGACCGCATTTAAAAATGACACCCTGTTGTGGAGATAGAGACACAAACATCCGGAGAGTATATTATGAAACACCCTGAATTTTTTGAGAGGTATGTAGAGGCATGTTTATGACGTCAAAAGTATGTGTTTTAGGGCATAATCGCGTTCAAAACAGGGTTATTCTAGTACAAGACATGCTCAGCTAAGCTAATAGGCATAGTAGCTTGGTGTAGGAGTAGCAATAGTTAGCTTATGACCAGCTTACATAGGTAGGCTAGGTACCTTCCAGTACATGGGGGTTATACACCAGGGGGGGATATACACTGGGCAAAATTTATGTTTTGCCAATGGGGGGTTATACACTGGGGGGATATACAATGGGGATATACACCCAAAAATACGGTATTGTAGGTACTGAAAGCGACCAGAGCCACTAATCAATGCCCATACATCAGCTAAGGCCACCTAATTACATACTGTACTATTTTGAATGGATGCCCGTGGCATAATGTTAGCAGCTCTCTCAATGAAAAATACTTTGCTTTGTTCAGATGAGTTTTACTCTGTTGTGAACTGTGATCAAGACTGTGACATGATGTACTCGTGGCAGCTGTGTGGATGCTCGGTAATTCCGGAAGGCCAGAAAGGAAACAACTTGACCACTTGCGAATTTGATGAGTTGGACCTGTGCTTCGCTAGCAAAACTGCTGAAGAAAGGTAAAGTGGGGAGAAAATCATGTGAATTGAATATGCCCGTCCAGTAAAACTCTGGAAAACGTATCTGGAAAATCTTTGTTTATACTGACTGTCTTACCCGTTACTAATACCTGCTTGCAGAAAACCCAAGTTGACCCCACTAACCGGTCAAAATTCTATCAATAAGCACGCAAAGAATTCCTTAGGCGATAGTGCTTTCGTCTTCCACCGGTATGGGGGCAAGTTCGAACCCAAGGAGCGCAAATTCTCAAAATTGAATTTCTCCTACGTACTGTAACCCTATGCTACGGCATACTACAACAAAGGCCCCTATGCGCTTATGATTAAGGCAAACCCAATGTAGTTGTCGTAGTCCCGGCAAAAAAATTGGAGCAAAATTATATTGTTCTTCAGGGAAAAGGCCGACAGAGATGCTGAGAAATGCAAGAAAAAATGCAAGCCTCCATGTACTGATAAGCGTATTCGGTACAGCATCACAACCTCCAAATTTCCTTCGCACGCGCAATCAGAATCGCTCGCAGATCTCATTTGGAAGTTTTCGAATACAATAGAGCGCAGAACGCCGGACGAAGTCCTGAGAAGCTACGCAGCTGTGGATCTCTACTTCCAGACTATGCAGTTACAGGTTCGTTATTATATACAAAATACAAATACAATGCATACGTAGGGAATGGGGTAAACCCGGCCATGGGAAAATCAGGTCAGGAGGACTGCATTTATCTCTTATCTCACTCAGCAACCAATGGAATGGAAATGGACCGATTGAGACAAGCACGATATCGCTCGATTCCTTAAACTGTCCTCTTTCAAATGAGCTAATATTTGGTTCATCATTTGCTGAAACAGCAAGTGTACAGGAACTTTAGGTAGGTGGCCGGGTTTACCCCATAGTACCCTACAATACAGCACATAATGTACGTACGTACTACAAAGGATTGAAGCTACGTACCTAGTAGTAGAGGTATAACCTTACAACATCCAGTGGTCTGCTGGTCCATCCATATCTTGCCCAGATACAACATGCCAACTTGGAGCATCATTTTTCCAGGTTATCGAAAGATATGAGCAGTACACATTGAGCCAGCTGTTGAGCAATGTCGGTGGATCGCTGGGTCTCTACGCAGGCATGAGCATCTTGACCCTGTTCCACGCAATCATGTATATCATCAATGGATGCTGCTGCGCTACCGCACCGAGACAAAGAAGCTAGAAGGAAAAAGCATAGTTTTATCACATTTGTCAGCAAAAAATAAATCCATGACAGTAGGGGAAATAAATAGGTGAAGCGTTTCCGTACAAACATCACAGCGACAAGTAGGGTCGTTCGTACATATCAGCCGATGCATGAGAGAGTGGCGAATCGGCGGGACCCGGTTTTTTCTACTTTTCAAAAATTTTGTCACGAATATAGGTAATCAACCCTCCTGATTACGAAAATGAACTTGGTTTTTCGATTTGACCACGTTTAACCCGAGAAACGAGCTCATTTAGGCAGGGTGGTCAGGGGAAAGGCGGAAAATCGCGGATGATCAAATCGACGTTACATACAGGCGTCCCAAAGCTCAGCCAACAGCGCTATTAGAGCAAACCCTATAGCATCCTACTCGGCTTGATTTGCTCTTTTCAATGGTGTACTCGGTGACCGCTTAACCCTTACCGTTGGCGAGTTATGAACAGAAACGCGCAAAATTAGCAACACTGCAAAAACCAGGCAAAATTTTAAAAATCGACCGTTGCTCCCCTGATTTTGACCTGACAGATCGGAAACCTATCTCTTGTTCTAGCGCTTGAAATTCTAAACAAGATAGGCTATGTCTCCACTTTCCCCGCCTGTGCGCAACGGGTTAAATATTGCCCCAAAGTTGGACCAAAAGGTCGAAAAATCGATTTTCAGTGCTAAAATTGCACTTCCATTGTCAGCTGCAGCTTAGCAGGCAATAGGGCTAGGAAAACAACGAAGACACCCCCAACTTCAGCTCGAAATGCGCTTTTCAATGGTGGTCTTCCGGTCCGCTTAACCCCTACCGTTGTTGAGTTACCAGTGGGAAAAGGCAAAATTGGCAATATTACGGACACCATGCAAAATTTCAAATTATCGCTTGTAGCTCAGGCGCTATTAAAGTGACAGAACTTTAACCTGTCTCAAATTGTAGCGCTTGAAATTCTGAACAAGATAGGCTACGCCTTCGATCTCTGCGCCTGTGCGCAACTGGTTAAATATTGCCCCAAAGTTGTGAAAAAAGGGTCAAAAAACGAGCTTTAGTACTGAAGCTGCACTTACATTGTCAGCTGCAGCTGCCAAGGCAATAGGGCTAGGAAAAAGACAGAGACATCCCCTAGTGCAGCTTCAAATGCGCTTTTCAATGATGGTCTTCCGGTCTGCTTAACCCCTACCGTTGGTGAGTTATTAGTGGGGAAAGACAAAAATTGCAATATCCTGGACACCAGGAAAAATCTTGAATATCGCCTGAAGCTCAGGTGCTGTTAAAGGGACAGATCTTAAACCTGTCTCAAATTGTAGCGCTTGAAATTCTGAACAAGATAGGCTATGCATCCGATCTCTCCGCCTGTGCGCAATGGGCTAAATTTTGCCCCAAACTTAAAAATAGGCTAAAAATCGAGTGTCATACTGACGCTGCATGTAACATTTCATTGTCAGTTGCAGCTGCCCACGGAGTTGGGCTAGGAAAAAGGCAAAGATACTCCCAAGTACAGTTTGAAACGCGCTTTTTAATGGTGGTCTTCCTGTCCACTTAACCCCTACTGTTGGCGAGTTATTAGAGGTAAAAGGTAAAATTTTGAAATTACAGACACCAGGCAAAATTGTGAATATTGCTGGTAACTCATGCGCTATTAGAGGGCAGATGAAAAACCTGTATCAAATTGTAGCGCTTGAAATTCTGAACAAGATAGGCTGTGTTTGCAGTTTTTGCCTGCCTCAAATAGCCATAAATTTAGCCTGAAAGGTAATAGAACGAGTTTCAGTACTGAAGCTGCACTTCCCTACTCAGCTGCAGCTGCTCAAGTGGTCAAGCTGCTCAGCCCCAAACAGCCCAACCCTAAGTGAAGGCTTGAAATGCACCCGTTTTAACGGTGGTATTCTCCCACTCACTTTATCTAAATTCTGAACCATTACTGAGAGAGATCAGCATCTTTCTACATCAAAACTGGTATGTAGGTACCACTGTCGAGGTATTGAAGGTTTTCTTATGAACAAAACTGCAAACATAGCCTATCTTGTTTAGAATTTCAAGCACTACAAATTGAGAGAGGTTTCTCATCTGCCCTTGTAATAGCGCATGAGTTACCAGCGATATTCACAATTTTGCCTGGTGTCCATGATTTCAAAATTTTACCTTTTACCTCTAAACACTCGCCAACAGTAGGGGTTAAGTGGACAAGAAGACCACCATTAAAAAGCGCGTTTCAAACTGTACTTGGGAGTATGTTTGTTTGTTTTCTAGCCCAACTCCGTGGGCAGCTGCAACTTATGCACGCATGTTGCATGCAGCATCAGTACTGAATGTCGATTTTGTAACCTATTGTCCAGTTTGGGGCAATATTTAGCCCATTGCGCACAGGCGGAGAGATCGAATGCATAACCTATCTTGTTCAGAATTTCAAGCGCTACAATTTGAGACAGGTTAAAGATCTGTTCCTTTAACAACACATGAGCTACAGGCGATATTCAAGATTTTTCCTGGTGTCCAGGATATTGCATATTTTGCCTTTCTCCACTAGTAACTCACCAATGGTAGGGGTTAAGCGGAGCGGAAGACCACCATTGAAAAGCGCATTTGAAGCTGCACTAGGGAGTGTCTCTGAAATTTTCCTAGCCCTCTTGCCTGGGCAGCTGCAGCTGACAATGTAAGTGCAGCTTCAGTACTGAAGCTCGTTTTTTGACCCTTTTTGCACAAATTTGGGGCAATATTTAACCCATTGCGCACAGGCGCAGAGATCGGAGGCATAGCCTATCTTGTTCAGAATTTCAAGCGCTGCAACATGAGACAGGTTTAAGTTCTGTCACTTTAATAGCGCCTGAGCTACAGGCGATAATTTGAAATTTTGCCTGGTGTCCGTGATATTGCCAATCTTGCCTTTCCCCACTAGTAACTCAACAACAGTAGGGGTTAAGCGGATTGGAAGACCACCGTTGAAAAGCGCATTTCGAGCTGCACTTGGTGGTGTCTTCGTTGTTATCCTAGCCCTACTGCCTGGTAAGCTGCAACTGACAACGTAAGTGCAATTTTAGCACTGAAAATCGATTTTTCGACCTTTTGGTCCAACTTTGGGGCAATATTTAACCCGTTGCGCACAGGCGGGGAGAGTGGAGACATAGCCTATCTTGTTTAGAATTTCAAGCGCTAGAACAAGAGATAGGTTTCCGATCTGTCAGGTCAAAATCAGGGGAGCAACGGTCGATTTTTAAAATTTTGCCTGGTTTTTGCAGTGTTGCTAATTTTGCGCGTTTCTGTTCATAACTCGCCAACGGTAAGGGTTAAGCGGTCACCGAGTACACCATTGAAAAGAGCAAATCAAGCCGAGTAGGATGCTATAGGGTTTGCTCTAATAGCGCTGTTGGCTGAGCTTTGGGACGCCTGTATGTAACGTCGATTTGATCATCCGCGATTTTCCGCCTTTCCCCTGACCACCCTGCCTAAATGAGCTCGTTTCTCGGGTTAAACGTGGTCAAATCGAAAAACCAAGTTCATTTTCGTAATCAGGAGGGTTGATTACCTATATTCGTGACAAAATTTTTGAAAAGTAGAAAAAACCGGGTCCGGTCCCCTATACTGGCATTCGCCATTCTCTCATGCATCGGCTGATATACGAAAAAAAGCAACCCACCCCCCCCCCCCCAAAAAAAAACAACAAACAAAAACCCCCACACAAATTTTGGCACAATTTCTGGCATAGTTACGATCAACCCCTACCAATTTTGCTCTAAGTGGTTCATAGCAATCCACTTGGCAAGAGAACTTGACGCGTGGACGTCAGTTCAAAGTCTGGAAGCGTAAACACAAATTTGGATTATCTTAAAACCGGAATTCTACAGTACTGAGGGAAAACCTGCAAAAACGGGACCAAAACTTTTAAGGCCAATAAAACCATAACTAATGAAGCTACGCAGATGAAATTTTGCATGTATCTAAGTTGAAGCCTTGGCTACATGATAGAAAAAACCGCATTGAAATCTGAGCTTTAACTCGAGAGTTAGTACCGCGGAAAGCCCCGGAGTTTATTATGGGACACCCTGTATAATGCAAAAATGGAGCTCTGAGAAATATTTTTCACATTTATGTATACCAACACCTGCAGCTGCACAAAAATAATATAAAACAACAAAATGCGACAAAGAAAGATAATGTTGAAAGTGAAGCAGTACAATATGCCACCGTTGCACACGTAATAATGACGTCAGACAAGAAATAAAACCATCAATAGCAAGCAATGCATAATATTCTTCATACCACGCTACAGAAGCAATAATCAATATGCACAATTGAAACAGTGAAGCGAACAAAACAACTACAATTTAGCCAAGCAAGCAGGTGGTATTAAAAAGGATGGCTATACGAACACAAAAAATTTGTTGCTTCACTACTAAATTGTTCGAATTGTTACAACAGTAAAATCAAGCATCGTAGGTGGTAGGTAGGTACTGTATATAATGTACATACACTCTATACCATATACGTACAAACAACGAGAGAATAACAATTTGTTTCTCTGTAACCAACCACTAAACCATAATCCTGTCTTCAATTCAAACCATTAGCTCAATCACTTGTATATTCTTCCCTTCACACCAAAGGCACCATTTTGATTCATCACACACAAAAACCATAACGGCATACACGACATATCAAGAATTCATAATTAGGACATATATCTTGAACATAATCCATACAGTCCACATATACAGGGTGTCTCAAAATAAACCATCCACCATTCCGTGCATGTAACTCTGGAACCGCACCTAAGATTTTCATGCGGTTTTTTCTATTTTGTAGCCAAGGCTTCAATTGAGAAGTGTACAAAATTTCAGCTTAATAGGCCCACTGGAAGCTGCTGAAACACCTTCTTTCTCCGGTTTTTCGAACTGGTAGTGCCGATTTAGGGGTCATCTGTGCATGGTCTAACTTAAAATTTGTCTCGTAGTGAAAAAAGATGTCCCAAATTGCTAGGAAATGTGTATCTCATGTATTAGCCCCAGTGCCAGCATAGCAAACGCATGGAACAGGGTATCTTGAAGAATTCAGACCGCATTTTTCTCCATACTAAAGAAAAATTTCGATTTTGAGCTTCGGGATTCAAACCGTCGCAATTTCCGAGGTATGCGGACTAAATGGCTGAAATTTTGTACAGATCTCAGTTGAAGCCTTGGCTACAAAATGGAAAAAACCGCATGAAAATCTAAGGCGTGGTTCCAGAGTTACATGCATGGAAAGGTGGATGGTTTATTATGAGACACTCTGTATATACATAAAACCCACTCG
>JASAMW010003553.1:0-28055 GCA_030247985.1 Epsilonema sp. ZAB3_2
CATCCTCCCGCCATCCGTCCACCATCCTTCCGCCATCCTTCTGCCATCCTTCTGCCATCTTCCGCCACATCCTTCCACCATCCTTCCATCATCCTTCCACCATTCTTCCGCCATCCTTCTGCCATTCTTCTGCCATCCTTCCGTCATCCTTCCACCATCCTTCTGCCATCCTTCCACCATCCTTCCGTCACTCCTTCGCACCATCCTTCCTGCCCATCCCCCCTTCCATCATCCCTCCACCATCCTTCTGCGATTCCACCATCGTTCTGCCATCCTTCCACCATCCTTGCGCCATCCTTCAACTCCATCATCAATTCTTTATGCTAATTTCTCGCCCTTAAAATGGCGCTCAGGCAGGGGTCCTTGCCTCATCCCTCTATAAACTCCTCAACAAAGGCGAATTTTGCAGATGCGGTTGTTTTGCATTTGATTCCACCATTTTTGTAGTACTGACATTCATGAACTGAACAGGAAATGTCGAGAATGATTGCGCCAGGGGTGCTCCGGCCTTCTATAGTCAGATTCTCACATGACTCAGAAACCTTGCCTTATGGTCTGAACTTATTGTATGCTAAATACCGGGTGTTTCACTGAAGCTGCAACCTTGAAACTGCTTATAACTTCTGAACCAATGCTTAAAATTTAACCAAATTTTTTTAAATAAAAACTTGAACACATACCAGACAAGATGATGCAAGAATGGTGGAAGGGTGGGCAGAAGGATAGTGGAAGGATAGTGGAAGGATGGCGGAAGGATTCGGGTGTCAAAATCGGCAGTGATGAGAAAAGTGCGGATGGATGGTTGAAGGATGGTGGAAGGATGGCAGAAGGATGGATGGAAGGATGGTAGAAGGATGACGGAAGGATGGCGGAAGGATGGTGGAAGGATGGCAGGAAGGATGGTGGAAGGATGATGGAAGGATGGTAGAAGGATGGCGGAAGGATGATGGGGAAGGATGGTGGAAGGATGGCAGAAGGATGGTGGAAGGATGACGGAAGGATGGCAGAAGGATGGCAGAAGGATGGCGGAAGAATGGTGGAAGGATGATGGAAGGATGGTGGAAGGATGGCGGAAGATGGCAGAAGGATGGCAGAAGGATGGCGGAAGGATGGTGGAGGATAATAATGCAATGCACAGTTCTCACCATCTTTCATTGCACACTTCCTCATTTCTAAAATCTAAAGTACACGTAGCCCCAGCGTTCCCCACGCATTATTTATCTCAGGATCTAGCCAACATAGCGCCAAAAGTGATTAAAAATCTCTCGACAACTTTTATTTTAGCCGCATTGAATATAAAAAAACGCATGCATCTACTTGCCCTCTGTGTCGAAAATGCGTCGCATACGTCACTACTATCCATCAATATTCTGTTGTCAACCATTACATTGTTGTCCATCATTACTGTTGTCCACCGTTATACTCTTATCCACCATTATATTGTTGCCCAATAATGCACAGTTCTCACCATCTTTCATTGCACACTTCCTCATTTCTAAAATCTAAAGTACACGTGCCCCACGCATTATTTATCTCAGGATCTAGCCAACGTAGTGCAAAAAGCGATTAAAAATCTCTGGACAACTTTTATTTTAGCCGTATTGAAAATAAAAACGCATGCGTCTACGTGCCGTGCCCTCTGTGTCGAGAATGCATCACATGCATCACTACTATCTGTCAATATGCTGTTGTCCACCGTTAAACCGTTGTCCACTGTTACATTGTTGTCCATCATTACTGTTGTCCACCGTTATACTCTTATCCACCATTATATTGTTGCCCAATAATGCACAGTTCTCACCATCTTTCATTGCACACTTCCTCATTTCTAAAATCTAAAGTACACGTAGCCCCAGCATTCCCCATGCATTATTTATCTCAGGATCAAGCCAACATAGCACCAAAAGCGATCAAAAATCTCTCGACAACTTTTATTTTAGCCGCATTGAAAATAAAAAAAACGCATGCATCTATGTGCCCTCTGTGTCGAGAATGCGTCGCATGCGTCACTACTATCCATCAATATTCTGTTGTCCACCATTACATTGTTATCCATCATTACTGTTGTCCACCATTATACTCTTGTCCACCATTATATTGTTGCCCAATAATGCACAGTTCTCACCATCTTTCATTGCACACTTCCTCATTTCTAAAATCTAAAGTACATGTAGTCCCAGCATTCCCCACGCATTATTTATCTCAGGATCAAGCCAACATAGCACCAAAAGCGATCAAATCTCTCAGACAACTTTTATTTTAGCCGCATTGAAAATAAAAAAACGAATGCATCTATGTGCCCTCTGTGTCGAGAATGCGTCGCATGCATCACTACTATCCATCAATATACTGTTGTCCACCATTACATTGTTATCCATCATTACTGTCCACCATTATACTCTTGTCCACCATTCATATTGTTGCCCAATAATGCAGTTCTCACCATCTTTCATTGCACACTTCCTCATTTCTGGAATCTAAAGTACACATAGCCCCAGCGTTCCCCACGCATTATTTATTCTCAGGATTACCCAAGAAGACATGGCACAAAAAGCGATTAAAAATCTCTCGAAAACTTTCCAGATTTTAGCCAGCATTGAAAATAAAAAAATCCTTGCATCTATGTGCCGTGCCCTCTATGTCGAGAATGCGGTCGCATGCGTCACTACTATCCATCAAATATTCTGTCGTCCACCGTTATACCGTTGTCCATCATTACCTCTCAACGTTACACCCTTATCTACATTAATCGCCAATATGCAAGTTCTCCATCTTTCATTGCACACTTCCTCATTTCTAAAATCTAAATACACGTGCCCCACGATGATTTATTTAGGATCTAGCAACGTAGTGCAAAAAGAAGCGACTCAAAATCTCTACTTTTATTTTAGCCGTATTGAAAATAAAACGATGCGTCTACGTGCTGTGCCCTCTGTGTCGAGATGCTCCATGCATCCTACTATCTGTCATATGCTGTTGTCCACCGTTAAACCGTTGTCCACTGTTACATTGTTGTCCATCATTACTGTTGTCCACCGTTATACTCTTATCCACCATTATATTGTTGCCCAATAATGACACAGTTCTCACCATCTTTCATTGCACAGCTTCCTCATTTCTAAAATCTAAAGTACACGTAGCCCCAGCATTCCCCATGCATTATTTATCTTAGGATCAAGCCAACATAGCACCAAAAGCGATCAAAAATCTCTCGACAACTTTTATTTTAGCCGCATTGAAAATAAACGCATGCATCTATGTGCCCTCTTGTGTCGAGTAATGCGTCGCATGCGTCACTACTATCCATCAATATTCTGTTGTCCACCATTACATTGTTATCCATCATTACTCTTGTCCTCTCCACCTCATTATCCTCTTGTCCACCATTATTGTTGCCAATAATGCGCACAGTTCTCACCATCTTTCTCGCACACTTCCTCATTTCTAAAATCTAAAGCACATGTTGTCCGAGCATTCCCCACCAGTCATTTATCTCAGGATTAAGCCACAGCACCAAACGATCACTTCTCACAACTTTTACTTTAGCCGCATTGAAAATAAAAAAGCATGCATTCTATGTGCCCTCTGTGTCGAGATCGTCGCATGCATCACTATTATCCATCAATATACTGTTTCCCCATCACATTGTTATCCATCACTGTTGTCCACCACTATCCTCTTGTCCACCATTATATTGTTGCCATATACAAGTTCTCAATCTATCTTTCATTGCACACTTCCTCATTTCTGAATCTAAAAGTACACATATACCCCAGCGTCTCTATGCATTATTTATCTCTTACAGTCTAGCCCACTCACAAAAAGCGATTAAAGTCTCTCAAACTTCTGATTTTAGCAGCATTGAAAATAAAAAAAAAATCCTTGCATCTATGTGCCTCGTGCGGGAACTCAGTCTGAGAGCATGTAGCTCGCTACATCCCCATCGGAATATTTTCCTACTACCGTGTGCTCCGTTTGTGTTCTACCCTTTACTTGTTGTCTACAGTTTTGCTGTATCTTCACTGTCTGAGGATGGCACGCCAAAAGGTGTCCTTGCGCAGTTTAGCACACACATTTTGTCCACGTCCCATCATGGATGAAATATATGCTAACTGCACACCCACCTTTTTTTGGCCTCCCTTCCACAGGCAGTGAGATACAGCGAAACTTTATACCACGAAAAAGGTAGAACACCAAACGGGAGCACACGGTGGGTAGAAAAATTATTCAGATTGGTGCAGTGGTTAGCGGCTACATGCTCTCAAGCTGAGTTTCCCGTTCACAGATCAGTTTTTGCCTGTAACTCAAGAACGACGCAATGTAGAGGGATGGGACTTGGTGCATTTTGCAGCATTTTTTATGCTCTATCGAATGATCCGTGCAGGCTTACCTCGAACTTTCCACCCAAAGTTCCCCTTTAATGGTGGACAACAGCATATTGACAGATAGTAGTAATGCATGCGATGCATTCTCGACACAGAGGGCATGGCACATAGACACATGCGTTTTTTTATTTTCAATGCGGCTAAAATAAAAGTTGTCGAGAGATTTTTAATCGCTTTTTGCACTACATTGTAGTATAATATAGATTCGACCTGAACTCGAACTCGAACTCTAAAAAACCTTAATTTTTTGATGAACCTGAACTCGAACTTGAACTGAAATGGGAAATTTTTGCGAACCTGAACTTGAACTCGAACTCAAATTCATCAAAAAAATTAATTAAGGTTCTCGGAATTAAGGTTCAATTAAGGTTCAATAAGGTTTTATTGAGGTCCATTCAAGTTTTTTATGTGCCTATGGAAATATTGTAAGGAAAATCACCGCCATTCAGCTATATCTTGAAGCCAGAAAGGTCGAATTTTCACCCTGGGCATGCAAAAGTAATAGAAAATTGCAAAATTGAGTGAAATAAGTGCTGCCAAGAAGCATTTTCCCAATTTCCACATACAAATTTTGTTTGGAAAATTGAACCTGAACTCGAACTTGAACTCGATAAAACCCTAATTTTTTGGTGAACCTGAACTCAAACTCGAACTCAAATTAAAATGATGAACCTGAACTCGAACTTGAACTCGAATTGTCTAAAATTTTGAACCTATATTATACTACTACGTTGGCTAGATCCTGAGATAAATAATGCGTGGGGAATGCTGGGACTACGTGTACTTTAGATTTTAGAAATGAGGAAGTGTGCAATGAAAGATGGTGAGAACTGCATTATTGGGCAACAATATAATGGTGGATAAGAGTATAACGGTGGACAACAATGTAACGGTGGACAACGGTATAACGGTGGACAACAGAATATTGATGGATAGTAGTGACGCATGCGACGCATTCTCGACATAGAGGGCACGGCACATAGATGCAAGGATTTTTTTTTATTTTCAATGCTGCTAAAATAAAAGTTGTCGAGAGATTTTTAATCGCTTTTTGTGCCATGTTGGCTAGATCCTGAGATAAATAATGCGTGGGGAACGCTGGGGCTATGTGTACTTTAGATTCCAGAAATGAGGAAGTGTGCAATGAAAGATGGTGAGAACTGCATTATTGGGCAACAATATAATGGTGGACAAGAGTATAATGGTGGACAACAGTAATGATGGATAACAATGTAATGGTGGACAACAGTATATTGATGGATAGTAGTGATGCATGCGACGCATTCTCGACACAGAGGGCACATAGATGCATTCGTTTTTTTATTTTCAATGCGGCTAAAATAAAAGTTGTCGAGAGATTTTTGATCGCTTTTGGTGCTATGTTGGCTTGATCCTGAGATAAATAATGCGTGGGGAATGCTGGGACTACATGTACTTTAGATTTTAGAAATGAGGAAGTGTGCAATGAAAGATGGTGAGAACTGTGCATTATTGGGCAACAATATAATGGTGGACAAGAGTATAATGGTGGACAACAGTAATGATGGATAACAATGTAATGGTGGACAACAGAATATTGATGGATAGTAGTGACGCATGCGACGCATTCTCGACACAGAGGGCACATAGATGCATGCGTTTTTTTTATTTTCAATGCGGCTAAAATAAAAGTTGTCGAGAGATTTTTGATCGCTTTTGGTGCTATGTTGGCTTGATCCTGAGATAAATAATGCATGGGGAATGCTGGGGCTACGTGTACTTTAGATTTTAGAAATGAGGAAGTGTGCAATGAAAGATGGTGAGAACTGTGCATTATTGGGCAACAATATAATGGTGGATAAGAGTATAACGGTGGACAACAGTAATGATGGACAACAATGTAACAGTGGACAACGGTTTAACGGTGGACAACAGCATATTGACAGATAGTAGTGATGCATGTGATGCATTCTCGACACAGAGGGCACGGCACGTAGACGCATGCGTTTTTATTTTCAATACGGCTAAAATAAAAGTTGTCCAGAGATTTTTAATCGCTTTTTGCACTACGTTGGCTAGATCCTGAGATAAATAATGCGTGGGGCACGTGTACTTTAGATTTTAGAAATGAGGAAGTGTGCAATGAAAGATGGTGAGAACTGTGCATTATTGGGCAACAATATAATGGTGGATAAGAGTATAACGGTGGACAACAGTAATGATGGACAACAATGTAATGGTTGACAACAGAATATTGATGGATAGTAGTGACGTATGCGACGCATTTTCGACACAGAGGGCAAGTAGATGCATGCGTTTTTTTATATTCAATGCGGCTAAAATAAAAGTTGTCGAGAGATTTTTAATCACTTTTGGCGCTATGTTGGCTAGATCCTGAGATAAATAATGCGTGGGGAACGCTGGGGCTACGTGTACTTTAGATTTTAGAAATGAGGAAGTGTGCAATGAAAGATGGTGAGAACTGTGCATTGCATTATTATCCTCCACCATCCTTCCGCCATCCTTCTGCCATCCTTCTGCCATCTTCCGCCATCCTTCCACCATCCTTCCATCATCCTTCCACCATTCTTCCGCCATCCTTCTGCCATCCTTCTGCCATCCTTCCGTCATCCTTCCACCATCCTTCTGCCATCCTTCCACCATCCTTCCGTCATCCTTCCACCATCCTTCTGCCATCCTTCCATCATCCTTCCACCATCCTTCTGCCATCCTTCCACCATCCTTCCGCCATCCTTCCGTCATCCTTCTGCCATCCTTCCACCATCCTTGCGCCATCCTTCAACCATCATCATTTTATGTAATTTTCGCCTTAAAATGGGTCAGGAGGGTTTGCTCATCTATAACTCCTCAACAAGGGCGAATTTTGAGATGCGGTTTTTTGCATTTGATTCCCCATTTTTGTAGTACTGATTCATGAACTGAACAGGAAATGTGAAATATTGAGGGTGTCCGGCCTTCTATAGTCAGATTCTCACATGACTCAGAAACCTTGCCTTAATGGGTCTGAACTTATTGTATGCTAAATACCGGGTGTTTCACGAAAGCTGCAACCTCTAAAATGCTTATAACTTCTGAACCAATGCTTAAAATTTAACCAAATTTTTTTAAATAAAAACTTGAACACATACCAGACAAGTATGCAAAATTTCATTGGTGGGTCTTAACTACGAAGGGAATTATGAAGCCTCAAACATTGGGTGTCAAAATCGGCAGTGATGAGAAAAGTGCTCGATTTTGAAGTCTATATGGAAGCAAGTATGCTTTTCCGCTCCATTCAAGCATCCATTCGGACTTATTCAGCATACAATGCGAAAACATACAGGGAACATTGCCGCCATCCCTGGAACATGCTTGGAAAAAAGTGTTTTCCAGGGTTTTGAAGACGGCTGCACAAGTGCAGGAGAACGAAAACGGGCACATCGAAAAATAGGACCTAAAAAGGCGTCGCTTGTTGGTTCGTTAATAGTGCATGTACGCTAATGAAATTTTGCATGCTTGTATGGTATGTGTTCAAGTTTTTATTAAAAAAATTGGAAAAAATTTAAGCATTGGTTCAGAAGTTATAAGCATTTTAGAGGTTGCAGCTTTTGTGAAACACCCGGTATAATATTGTTGCAAATCAACACAGTCACGGTGTATCTTTGCTGATACCCTTTGCCTTTACTTACTGCATAAGGATACGGGAATGCACATAAGGAAAAGCTCAATAATTAGTAGTATCTACATACACACCTGCAACATTGCGGACCATATATGTACAGCTTCTAATAACAGTACGATTGCCATACAGCTTCTAATAGCAGTATGGTTGTTGTCGTACTGCAACTGCGAGACCTTGCATCTGAAAATTAATGGGTCTGACTGAACCAGTTGACCCCCCTTCTGTCCGAAAATGAAGTGCATACGAAAATTACCTGTTGTACAGTATTACCATTCACCACCCAGCTCTCAGTGCCTAGTAAGTTCAACACCTAAAATTGCATCCATATTTTCCTTGAATTCGTGCTATTTTGTTTGAACGCCTATGACATTGGAAGTTTCCATTTTTTCAGTCACTCTAGAGTCTACTGCATGTTCTGGACCAACTGTCCCCACGCCATGCTACCCCACAATGTCAATAACCCTTTAGTGTGACTCTGGACATATATGTCCATGACCTCTAATATTAGTTATTTGTTTTGACCAAATCGTGAAGACTAAATCGTGATTAGATGACTAATTCAGAATTAGTCATCTGTTTGTAGATGACTAATTTTTTTAGGACCAAGAAAGTGAAAATTAGTGACCTAATTTAAGTCACCAAAGTAAGCTAACTAATTTTTTTTCAAAAGAGATGACCAATTTTTTTGGTCATCTATTCTGCTAGACAAAAATTTTTTTAGTCATCTGTTTCGGAAGTTAGTAACCCCGAATTCGCTCAGATTTTGGTAACTAATTTCTGTAGACCAAAAGAAATTAGTCATCAGAGCCAATCTCACTTATTAGTAGTCACAAATTAGTTAGCTACCAGTTTTGGCAAATTGCCAAAAACCACCCTCGCTGACCAATCAGTGCCGCTCCTGGTGACATCATTTCTAATCATGCGCAATGACATTAGCCCTCCTTGCATGTGCATACAGCCTCTATTTTGGTGTTGACCTGTTACTATGGGAAATTTTTTGTGTTTGTAGGCTATTTTGAGGCCCAAATTTTGAATATTTTCCCAAATTTCCCTTTTTGCACACACTATTTCCTCCAAAAATTTTGCCAAATCATTCTTTTACAATATCTGCGCAATTTTTCATGATTCAGCATATCTTCTCATGCTTTTAGCTGACTTTTGGCTTCAGCTGGGTGCGCTGATAAAAGAGATTGCCAGTTTTGGCAAATTGCCAAAAACCATTATCGCTGGCCAATCAGTGCCACTCCTGGTGATGTCATTTCTAATCATGCGCAATGACATTATCCCAAATTTCCCTTGCATGTGCACAGCCTCAATTTTGGTGTTGCCTGTTAGCATGGGAAATTTTATTTTGCCAAATCATTCTTTACAATATCTGTGCAATTTTTCATGATTCAGCATATCTTCTCATGCTTTTAGCTGACTTTGGCTTCAGCTGGGTGCGCTGATAAAAGAGATTGCCAGTTTTGGCAAATTGCCAAAAACCACCCTCGCTGGCCAATCAGTGCCACTCCTGGTGATGTCATTTCTAATCATGCGCAATGACATTAGCCCTCCTTTCATGTGCATACAGCCTCTATTTTGGTGTTGACGTATTAGTATGGGAAGGCTGTTTTGAGGCCAAAATTTCAAAAATTTTCCCAATTTTCCCTTTTGCACACACTATTTTAGAGCTCAGTTTTTTGGAGAATAAGAATTGTGTTATGTTGCCAATAGACTCTGCTGCGTTTGGTTTGATCTTGCTGACATAGTGACTTTCAGTTCATCTTGTCATACATAGGATTGAAACGTGAATTTGCTCACTAAATTTAGTTTACCAGTTGGATTCCTAGCTTTGTAGACAAATATTTTTTAGTAATCAAACCACACAGTAGTTAAGCTTTTTTAGTCATCTAATCAATAGATGACTAAAAAAATTAGTCATCATTTTAATAGATGACTAAAATATAATTGGTCATCTAAAGTAGATGACCAATTTTGTTTTAGTCATCTATTGATTAGATGACTAATTTTTTTTAGTCATCTAAATTAGCTTACCAATTCAGGCGGCAAAAAAATTAGTAATCTATTTCAAAAAATTAGTCATCTGTTAACAAATGACCAAATCGTGTAGACTAATTTGGGAATTAGATGACCAATTCGAATTAGTCATCTAACAAATTAGATCACTAATTTTTTCCGAACGCTAACGGGCTACTATGCATGCATGCAATAGACGTAAGAAAACGATGATGGTTGTGGTTGGTGAGAGTTTTGTTAACACATATATGTAGGCGTTTTACCGGCCAGTTTGTACAGGCCAATGTAGAATCTATGCGTTGATGTCTGAATGGCGTTTTGTGGAATGAGAAAGTTGACAGCGGATAGCGAATGGAAACTGGCCAAATTTGCCCCTATCTAGAGCAGTTCACAAAACATTGTGCAGAGACATGTCTGCATGTGTACCTTACTTACTACCAGCAAAGATAAATGGTGAAGTTCGTTCACTATGAATATGGAGCAGTTGGTTGGTGCTGCCGTGCTGCGCTACCTATCAAAATATTACCCTCTGGCATGCAGAATTGGCCGAAGCAAAGGGAATGGTCTGGTTAGTCTGAATGAGAAAACAGTTACTGGATCCAGTGACCCAACCTCGCGGGCACGTCCCTTGATTTTTCACAGTAGTGGGAATTGGTTCTACATAGAACATTATGCAGTAGGCCTAACTTCCATTTTTGATCCGCATGAAAAGTACTGCATGTAAATGGGAAATGACGTACTGGTAGAGTATTTGCAGATGGCGGGATGGTTGTGGTTGCAGTTGTCTGTGTACCACCCAGAGCCATACATTGTGCTGTTTGACGCCATCAACACGCACCTTTTTGTCAGGCGAGTGTCCGGCTGATTTGACCCCCAGTTGGTCAACGACACTGGCCAGCCGTCATTCCAAACAAACTGCTCGTTCACCTACACACGTACACCTTCAAACCGGCATTAAAAAGAAAACGGTAGACAATAAAATTCAATCTCTTCACAGCCATATCGTTCAGTCCAATCCAGAAGCTGGTCTGATTCTGAGCCTTTGCAGCTGACGTAATGTAAGCCAACTCAAAGGCATCAGTGATAGAGGCCAAATGAACATTTGAACCGTATCCTTGACAGGTAGTGGTTGCAATATTGAACGTAGTGGAAGCTGCAAAGCAAAGGTAAAAGAAGTTTTTCAAAGAGGATGTGGGGCGGGACAATTCTTCTAGTAAGAAGGCGTAGTGAACAAGAAGTTCTTGTGCTGAACTGATCCCAACACCACCAATCATTGGATAGAAATGTTAAAAATATTATTCTTGCCTTCTATGGGAATAGTCCAGCCGCACAACCAAATTTATTAGGATTTGAATGCCTCTCAGTCAAAGCCAGAGCTACATATGTACGTACATATGCGAGGTTGAGAAAGTATGCATGTATGCTTATTCATGTTTACAAATAAACTTGTAGCAGGCGTCTCCCTGATAGCTGCCGAATCCACTTGGACATCCAGTGTTTGGGGTTGGTGTCATAGTTGGTAGAGTTGGATCTGACAAGACATTAAAACATGCTTTTTCCCCCCGGAACAATACTATACACCCAATACACTGTGGACAGGTATCTTTTGCTAACTTTTGTTTCTGACGCAAACGTAGGGTAGAGCATAGGATGCGTTGCTAAGGGAAGCCGTCCAAATAGGTGGGAGGAATTCACCCTTTTTCGCCCCCTAGTTACCCTGAAATACGGTACCTGAATTCAGGTAAAAACCGTGAATTCATGGGCGAAAAAGAAAGTTTTAGGGAGCGAAAAAGGTGCCCTGAAATCAGGGTTCTGTAATGGACACCTCTCTTTGCCCGTCCCATTATGCAAGCAAACTCTCGCAGTCGAAGGAACCTGGCAAAAGTGATTTGTTGTTTGTGCGCGGCCGTTCGCATATTGCTACAGTATGTACGTACGCATATTGCTTGCATGGGGGCGAGGGAGAAGCGAGAGAAGAGGCTTGGCCTGCTGGGAACAAAAGCTGAGACGACGCGCACGGCGCAATGTAAGGGAAGGGCGAAAACTTTTTATTGCTGGTCACTTCACTGGTCAGATAAGACAGAGAGAGGAGACGCGGCCTGTTCCCTTGCGTAATGAAAGGGAGGAAGGAAGGAACGAGCCAGAGTGAATTAGGGGGCGAAAAGCCATGAATTAGTGGTTGAGCTCATTTTCGCCCCTGAAATCAGGACACGAAGGATGATTTTTCGCCCCTGAAATAAGGTTGTTTCGTCCCTGAATTAGCCCTGAAAAAGCTTTTTAGGGGGCGAAAAAGGGTGAATTCCTCCCCCCTGTTTGGAAGGCTTCCCTAAGCTGGGAATAGAGGACTTGATGCCATCTGCCAACTCCACTGCTACCTTTCATGTATGCCGCACCCTAGAGGAATACATGTACTGTAGTATCGTCATCATTAGAGTCGAAATAAACGAAAAATGCTGCCCTACCCAGCCCCAGAGTTTTCACCTTAAGGATGTTGAAAGTTGTGTCAAAATTTGTATATGAAAGAATAGATTCGTCAATCCAATGCGCAGTTCCACCATTCACAAAGAGCCCGATCCAAGTGTTGGTTCGATCAATGTTCATCAGAGATTGGACAAACACTAAAATGCACAGAATCAATCACACTGGAAGATGGGGCACTATTGCACAAGCCTTGTTCTTCTCTCTCACATTGCTCGTATACAGTCCTGATGGAGACGAGATGAGTCCTGTTGGTTGGGTCGCTATTCTGGCAATGAGCCTGAGCTGCGTCAAAAGAAGCTGCCTGTGAAAGGCCGTGATATTTGTAGCATCGTCCTCCTGGAAGAAATGCACAACGTTATACATACAAAGTGAGCTCATCATAATTTTAGCACAGTAAAACAAACATTCATCAGATTTCACAGGCGCGATTGTAGCCTACATGCATACCGAAGGTGCGCCATCCGCTGCCAGGACAGCCACCTACATGCACTGGAGGCGGAGTAAATGGTGGCGGACTGACACCATGAGCATACTTCTTGCATACATACGGCCTCGAGTAGTCACACCGATTGTCATTCCATGATCCTGACACACAAATAAAGACTGCACGAAACGAACGTTGGCAGTGAGGTGCCACAGACGTGAAGTCCGAATTCGCTCCGAATTCGGAGCCCTGACTATGCTTCAACATGCAAAATTACCGAGTTCGCTCCGAACTCGCTCCGTTTTTCGGAACGTGCATGTGAACAAGCGAGTTTGTAATTCGAAGTCGTGTGAGTCATTGACGTTCGTTTCGGATCAAAACAAAGTCATTCCAAACTCGGAGCAAACTCGCTCGGAGCAAACTCGGAGCACGTCTGTGGCGGGCCAGTATCTGTAGAAAGAAGCGAGAATACGACTTCCAAGAAGAAATCACCTTTTTGACGGGGATCCTGACTGCTGTAAATATTAGCGCAGCTTTCCACGTCAAAGAATCCCCCCTTATTGGGTTCACCGGGCGCCCAATTCTCATAATTAAACGGCATGTTGTCACTCCAACTAAAATAGTGTTCGTAGGTTATGACCGGGTAGGTTATGACAGTGACAGTGGCTATGAAGTCTGGGGGCCGGCTTCACGCTTAGCTTTTACCGAAACTGTCCATTAGGTGAGCTTAGGATACTGAGACCTATCCAATATTGTGAATTATTGACGGAGTATAACAGGCTCTGCAAAACAAGCAGAAATTTCAAGAAAAGACTCGCAGACGTGTAGGCCTGCATTACGTATATTGTAATACATACACACGTATAGTACTAGTACTACTAGGTAGGTATGTACGCACTACGTACATACGTATGTACAGTACTACTATGCATATACTTATGGTACATTATGCATACACACGACTTCTGTATAGTGTATAGTGTATGTATACTGCTTGCATGACGTAAGAATCTTCGGCAGCGTTATGGATAGAGGCCAAATGAGCTCCGTGGGTAGTACATTGCCTTTCAGCTGTCACCCAAGGCAGAGCAGTCTCAAAAGTCTTGTAGCATGTGTAATTGTTGTAGCTGCACCAACCAAAATCGCAGCCATCTTAAAGACAGCGGAAACTCAGTTTTAGACCAGATTTCATATAATACCTCACCATGTGTACATTACTGCAAAACAAAGCTTTTTCCCAAAAAGCGCTCGTAAGTTTATAAAAAGCTCTGTGAACATCATATGTGTAGCACGCAAGATGAGGGCTCTTCGTTGCGAGACCCACTTCGCTCATTTCTTTTGCTAAAACACACACTTCAGATGCAAACGCGGTGGCTGTGGGTGTGGTGCGTTTTGCGTCTGAGGTGTGTGTTTTAGCAAAAGAAAGGAGCGAAGTGGGTCTTGCAACGAAAATCCCTCATCTTCCGCGCTACACATATGATGTTCATAGAGCTTTTTATAAACTTACAAGCACTTTTTGGGAAAAAGCTTTGTTTTGCAGTAATGTACACATGGTGAGGTATTATCCCGTTAGCGTTCAGACGAAATTAGTCATCTAATTGATTAGATGACTAATTTGAATTGGTCATCTAATTCCCAAATTCGTCAACAAATTTAGTCATCTAATTTTAGGAGACTAATTTTTTTCATAGGCTCAATTTTTCCGTTCTGATTCTCTTCCTCCTCCCTCGCACTTTTGGCTGACTGCCAACAAGACCATACAACACAGTGGCAGCTCCTACAGAATATGACAGCATGTTTTCATACCAATTTCGGCACTTTGAGTTTAGCACATTAGAAGACTAATTTGAATTAGTCATCTATTTCCAAAATTTGTCAACTAAATTTGGTCATCTCCACTAGATGACTAATTTTTTGGGGGTGGACACATGTGTCCAGTTGAACGCTAATGGGTTATATGAAAGCTGGTCTAAAACTGAGTTTCCACTGTCTTTAAGATGCGTATCCCATGATTAGAATAAAATTTGCTTGCTAATACTACACATAGTACTGTTTACATTAGGTGAAATGATTACTCTGAGGGCTGATGGTAGGTGGTGGAGCCACGCCAGTCATTGGCGCCTTGCACAACCAGGCGCCCACTAACAGATTACATCCCCAAGGCTGCCATTGTCCTGAAGCATGTAGAGCAAGAAACTGTCGTCGATGGGTTAAATCTGCTACACACTAACAGACGTTTATACTCACACCTTTGAACATGATTACCAAAGGAAGTATGTGGTGGCCCATACATGTAGCTACATGAGTAGGGACTTTTGTTGAAATTCTGGTAGTAGTTTGTGTATGTGATGAGTTGACCAGAGGACCAAACTGGTGCAGACTTTGGACATTGGATATGAGCACCCATCCAAAACTCCGAGAGATTTTGGCTGTTCGGCAGGCTGTTCTACATAAAGCCCAAGCAGCTCGAACAAACCTACTCACGCATCGGACCTCAAGGATCAACACAAAGTGCATAGGTGTTTGTCTTTTACTACGTAGCTCATTGTGAAGTTTTCCTCAGCTTGATTCTTAATCCATATGAGATGCCCATTGGGCCAGGCTTGGCTGCAATTTGCCTCAGCTTGAAACCACGTCAACTGCGATGTGCCATGGTACAGTTTGTAGCAATAGTAACCATAATGCGCCCAGCTTTTGGGACAATCTAAAAATGATAAACACACACGGGAACACATCTGCAATAACTAACTTTACGCTACACATACTATTTGTACTGTACGTAGGTAATACTTTTGATAATTACTCAATCCTTACTACCTCTTTATTTCCCTATGCCGCCTTTTGGCGCAATTGCTTAATCGGCCGGTTTTCCAACTTTTTCGTGGAGGCAATATAACCCTCTAAAAAGAGGAAACAGTCAGCTTTAGCACCAAGCAATATCCAGAGAAAATAAAAACCCTCTGATATTGCCTCCACTTTTTTAGGCAATATAGTACTAATTTTTATTTTGTACTGAATTGTTTTTTTGTTGGAAGAGGCCTGTGAAGCAGTTTGTCACGGATATTGTCAGTGAAGCAGTTTGTCAAGGATACTAGTATTGTCAGTGAAGCAGTTTATCAAGGATATTGTCAAGGATATTTATCAACAGAATGCGGCAATGAAAGGAGTCTTTGGCGATTCGTTTCTCATAATAGTTTAATACGTCAACTGTTGGTCCAGTTTTTGCTTGACGCACCTGATTTTGTCCATGAAACAGAACGGGTCATCGAATGCAGACCTTGGCAATATTGCCCTTCCAGCCTAGGAATTGCCTATTTTGATTTTTGGTAGTATAGTACAATTATACTGAATTGAATTGCTTGTTTTTGTATGATAGGCTAGTGAAGCAATATTGTGCAAATGAGAAATTGCCTATTAATCAGAGTGCACCAAGGGCAATTTGCTTCATTAAATTGCATACTTGGGAGAATCCCTTGACTGAGCTGAAAAATATATGATGATGTAATTTGTAAATGACTCCTAAAATTTGTGTTCATATGGTAAGATTGACTATTTTTGGTTGGGTGGCACTGTAGCTCAGGAGGTATGGTGACCGGATGTCAATCTTCTAGCTGGTTTTCGATTCCCTGACACGCCATGCATTTTTTATTTTTATTTTAAGCAACTTTGAAGTTTTTATGGCGGGTGCACATTTGTTTCACTTTCTCCGTACATTACCCATCTTGCATTACATTTTTTAATTTGGCTGCTAAACTTGTTTGATTTACGGTGTACTGTACTTACTTTTGAAACAATATGGCTGGAATTGCATTAAAACGAGTGGGGGAAAATGAGCAGAATTGCTCCTGAACAATATGATATCACGGACCTGATGAAGCAAAACGCGAAACAAAACGAAAGCAATATTCAATCGCAAAATTGCTTCACTTTCAATATGAGCAGAATTGCTCCTGAACAATATGAAATCACGGGTCTGATGAAGCAAAATGCGGAAGCAATATGTCATTAAAAATTGCTTCTGAATCAAATTGCATGGAGTTGTTCGCGAACAACACCGAAACGGACAGCTCAACATACAAATTCAACAACTCATCTGCTCGAAAAAATTGCCTGTTAATCAAATCGTATCTAGCAAAATTGTTTGGTATGCAATAAGTTGCACGATTTCGAGCTAAAAACGAGCAATATGAGAAGCAGGCCAAGGCAATATCATCAAAAAACGAGCAATATCTCCATACAAACGTGAAGCAATATCAGCTTCCAATTTCCATACAAAAAAAGCTCACCAAAATCATGAGGAGGCAATATTCTGCCTGTCGGAGGGCGAAATTGCCTGCCAACAGGCCGCATGAAAAAGTGCCAGGCAATATATTGCCTGACCAAGCAATATCTGACACGCCAAAAAAGTTGGGGGCAATAAAGGGCTACCGGGTGTTTCATGAAAGCTGTCACCTCTAAAAATGTTTAAAACTTCTGAACCAATGCTTAAATTTTTACCAAATTTTTTAAATAAAAGCTTGAACACATACAGCACCTGACAAGCATGCAAAATTTCATTAACGTATGTGAACTATTAACGAGGAAACAAGCGGCGCCTTTTCAGGTCCTAGGGTATTTTTTGATGTGCCCGTTCCTGTTCTCCAGTGCTTGTGCAGCCATCTTCTAAAACTCTGGAAAGACGTTTTCAAGCATGTTCATATATTGATTGGGGGCAATGTTCCCTTTATGTTTTGGCACTAATGCTGCAAGAAGATCTGAATGGATGCTCAATGGAGCGATCAGCACACCTTCTTCTATCTGGACTTCAAAAATCGAGCGTTTTTCACACCACTGCCGATTTTGACCCCCAATGTTTGAGGCTTAATAATTTCATTCATACTTAAGACCCGCCAATGAAATTTTGCATGATCGTCAGGTATACGGTATGTGTTCAAGTTTCTGTACAGGCTGTTTACTATGCTAATGTCACTTCGAAAATGCTCATAACTTCTGTAATAATGCACCGATTTAAACCAAAATTGTTTTATTAGAATCCTTAAAATTTAGGACACAAGCATGCAAAATTGGTGTGTCTGAAGTACGAAAGGAAGTATGAAGGGAAGTTTATAGTTGCTTTTTGGGCTGTGCGTATAATTGCTGTGTGTATATGGGCAATTCTAGTAGTATGTGTTTCGATGCCAAACATAAATCAAGGCATGACCCATCATTTAGATTATGGCACTTGGACTCAAGGCGCGTGAAAAATTGGCTAAAAACTGAGTATCATCTATATGGCAGATTGACTAAGCCAAAATCAAAATATGCAATTTCTTTTGGTTATCTAAGTTTACCACTTTCAAATTCACCCAATTTGTATGGTTTGCTAGCACCAAAATAACTCTTTACCACTTGTACAACAAAAAAATTTAACTATGAACAACATTTTGAAAGTGGTAAACTTAGATAACCAAAAGAAATTTCATATTTTGATTTTGGCTTAGTCAATCTGCCATATAGATGATACTCAGTTTTTAGCCAATTTTTCACGCGCCTTTAGTCCAAGTGCCATAATCTAAATGATGGGTCATGCCTTGATTTACGTTTGGCATCGAAACACGTAGGTACTACTAGAATTGCCCATATACGCACAGCAATTATACGCACAGCCCAAAAAAGCAACTATAAACTTCCCTTCAAGCTTCAAACTTTGGGGTCAAAATTTGCAGTGGCGTGAAAAGAGGTCAATTCTTAAAGTCCACATGGAAGGAGGTGTGCTGTTCTGCTCTATTCAAGCATCCATTCGGATCTTCTGCAGCTTACACTGCCAAAATATAAAGGGAACATTGCCGCCATCTCTATGAACATGCTTGTAAAAGAATCTTTTACAGAGTTTTTGAAGGCGACTCCACAAGCGCTGGAAGAATGAAACAAGCTTAATAGGTTAAAAAGTGATTTCTTTGAGGTACACTTTTTGCTGTGTGTTTTAGAGAAATGATGTGCTTATGAGTATTTTTAGTAGAGGATGCATTGTGTATCTTATGTTTACCAGCTTTTTTTCCGTTGGAAAAAAAGATGGCTCTTACAAGGTGCTGCATTTTGATATGATGGGAGTCTTTGAATAGATTTAATAATGTGGCTATAAATGATGCGGTTTCTTATTGTTGTCACGTGTTGTTCTATCATGTATTGCTTTCATATTGTTACCCTAATGCCAGCACGCCAGCTTCGGCCAGCTGCGCTGGCCTTGCTGGCTTTGCTGGCAGGTACTATTCTTCCATATTTGGGGTAATGGTGAGCACAATCTCTTGCAGCTTCACAACTCATCTTCTCTATTGATTCTGTATTCTCCCCTATTGCTACTTTATTGATGAACTGAAATGAAAGCCCATTGCACATGTACAGAGTGAGAAAAACTGTCAACCCATAGGAAGTGTGCAACATACATTTATGCATCACTCTTATTCATAAACTCAGCTTCCAAGCATCTTCTCTACTTGGCCCAGCTACTCTATTCACAAACTCAGCTCCACACCTCATTTTCTCTGCTGACTCTTTATTCTTCCCTATTGCTACTGTTTTGATGAACTGCAATAGTTAAAAAAGCGCAGGTCTTCTTCATGGCATTCTCTTTTCTCATTGTGCAGGGGTAAAGGAGGACTGGTTGACAGGTGCAGATTTAATAATGGGGATAATTGTGCAGGAGTAATGGTGGGCTGGTTGACAGGAATGTGCTTGATGAATGTGTGCTTTCACATCGTTACCCTAATGCCAGCATGCCAGCTTCGGCCAGCTGCGCTGGCCTTGCTGGCTTTGCTGGCAGGTACTATTCCACCAGATTTGGGATAAAGCTGAGCAAAACCTCTTGCAGCTTCACACCTCATCTTCTCTTGCTGAATCTTTATTCTGCCCTATTGCTACTGTTTTTGATGAACTGCAATAGTTAAAAAAGCGCAGGTCTTCTTCATGGCATTCTCTTTTCTCATTGTGCAGGGGTAAAGGAGGGCTGGTTGACAGGTGCAGATTTAATAATGGGGATAATTGTGCAGGAGTAATGGTGGGCTGGTTGACAGGAATGTGCTTGATGAATGTGTGCTTTCACATCGTTACCCTAATGCCAGCACGCCAGCTTCGGCCAGCTGCGCTGGCCTTGCTGGCTTTGCTGGCAGGTACTATTCCTCCGGATTTGGGATAAAGCTGAGCACAACCTCTTGCAGCTTCACACCTCATCTTCTCTTGCTGACTCTTTATTCCCCTATTGCTACTGTTTTTGATGAACTGCAATAGTTAAAAAAGCGCAGGTCTTCTTCATGGCATTCTCTTTTCTCATTGTGCAGGGGTAAAGGTGGGCTGGTTGACAGGTGCAGATTTAATAATGGGGATAATTGTGCAGGAGTATGGTGGGCTGGTTGATAGGAATGTGCTTGATGAATGTGTGCTTTCACATCATTACCCTAATGCCAGCACACCAGCTTCGGCCAGCTGCGCTGGCCTTGCTGGCTTTGCTGGCAGGTACAGCCAGACCCAACAGCAAAATACCGATATTTGACTTTGCTTTTCAAGTAGCCTTTTTGAAAAGCAAGCTAAAGCAAAGTCAAGCAGACGAAAACGGCCTGCCTCTTCAAAAGCAGGTCAAAAGCAGAGAAAAGCAGCCACCCAACAAATCTGCTGCTTGATTGACAGGTTGCATAATTGCCCTAGCTCTCGCTTCCTCTTTCCCCTCCCAAAAGCACAGGCAAGTGAGGTGTGGCGCATCTTTGTTTGCTCTTGGCCCTCCCTCTGGCTAGCCACACGCCCTGTAGTAGCAACACTGTGTGCTGTACATAAGCTGCTCGTCTGGACAGGTGTGTGTATGCGTCTCCTGTTCCTCTGAGGAGGTACTACTACATTACATACCTCCTGTATGTACACATTCGTGAAGTAATAGCCTACCACTACAAACTACACTTTTAGGTACATACATAGTGTAGGTACAGTACGTGTAGGTAGGTAAAATAGGTACATAAGGTACACCAACCTTTATGCAGAAAGTGTGGACAAGCAAGGACACAGCTTTGGAATGAACACAGATAAACGGAAGAACTCGTGTTGTACGTATGCGACAGGAAAGTGAGTGGAAGGTGGGGAGCGAGAGAAGCGCTTCACCCCGCCAGATGGGTCTCGGCTCAGGTTTCAGTGCCCTGGGCGAAAAATGAATAAAAGCAGAGAAAAGCAAACCTTGAAAAGCAGATTAAAGCAGACAAAAATAGCTGTCAAGCAGACAAAAATGAGATGCAACTTGGCAGCAAAAGTCTAAAATAGAGAAAAATGGCCCTATCCTACAACATAGGGCGATTTTGGCTTCTTCAAAAGCAAAGTAAAGCAAAGTCAAATATCGGTATTCATGTTGTAGGTTGTACTGTACTATTCCACCAGATTTGGGATAAAGCTGAGCACAACCTCTTGCAGCTTCACACCTCATCTTCTCTTGCTGAATCTTTATTCTGCCCTATTGCTACTGTTTTTGATGAACTGCAATAGTTAAAAAAGCGCAGGTCTTCTTCATGGCATTCTCTTTTCTCATTGTGCAGGGGTAAAGGTGGGCTGGTTGACAGGTGCAGATTTAATAATGGGGATAATTGTGCAGGAGTATGGTGGGCTGGTTGATAGGAATGTGCTTGATGAATGTGTGCTTTCACATCATTACCCTAATGCCAGCACACCAGCTTCGGCCAGCTGCGCTGGCCTTGCTGGCTTTACTGGCAGGTACTATTCCTCCAGATTTGGGATAAAGCTGAGCACAACCTCTTGCAGCTTCACACCTCATCTTCTCTTGCTGAATCTTTATTCTGCCCTATTGCTACTGTTTTTGATGAACTGCAATAGTTAAAAAAAGTGCTGTCTTCTTTCATGGCATTCTCTTTTCCCATTGTACAGGGGTAATGGTGGGCTGGTTGACTGGGTTGACTATTCATTTCCTTTACATTACTAGCCATCTTATCCATCTTCTCATCTCTTCTTCATTGCTTCTCTGATCTTCTCTCTTCTCATCCTCTTTGTTGCTTCTCTCATCTTCTCTATTTCAGATAATCTTCTCATTTTCATAATATTACATCGCCTTCACACTAATATTTATCTTCTCTATATAACACCTAATCTTCTCTATTCTAATCACTAAACCACTCTGTATTCATACTACTCATCTTCTTTACATTACTAATCATCTTCTCCATTCTTCTCTCATCTTCTCTTCTTCTTTACTGTTACTCTCATCTTATCTCTTCTCATCTTCTTTATTGCTTCTCTCATCTTCTCTGTATCACTTACTCCTCTCATCTTCATAATATTGCATCCCCTTCACACTAATGTTCATCTTCTCTATATACCACCTAATCTTGTCTATTCTAATCACTGAACCATTCATACTTCTCATCTTCTTTACATTACTAGTCATCTTCTCCATTATTCTCTCATCTTCTTTATTGCTTCTCTCATCTTATCTCTTCTCATCTTCTTTATTGCTTCTCTCATCTTCTCTGTATCACTTACTCCTCTCATCTTCATAATATTGCATCTCCTTCACACTAACATTCATCTTCTCTTCGTACCACCTAATCCTCTATATCCTAATCACAAAACCACTCTGCATTCATAGTACTCATATTCTTTACATTACTAGTCATCTTCTCCATCCGCCTTTTCCTTTTATCTAGACTATTTATCCACAATTCCTCCCTTTACTATCTTCTTATTATGAATATTATCTTTTCAATATACTATTTCTTGATATGTTTCCCACTAATACAGCCAATTTCAACGGGTTACCCTGCACCAATTTTACTCAAATTTTGCCCACATATTCCCGAACATTTGCCATTTACTTGGTAAAAACTTAAAGTCAAAATGCTACGCTGGTAGTGAGAAACACAGCCAATAACATGAAACAAAATTTTCACCATAATTTTTGACTATGCTACAATTCTTCCTTCAAAATTTTGGAAAACATGGCAAGTGGCACTTTTGCAATTTTTCAATTTTCCTCCAAATCAACAGTACCATCTTCATTACTCATACTCAAAACGCAGTCAGATTCATCAAGACATCATTTATAGCCTCCATTATAGTGATACGCCACTTATGCAATGTTTCAACTTTTCCCTGTTCACATTTCTCTGCGATTGCAATACATTTCAATCCAGCTTTTATCAATACTGTACACAAATCTTCATCTTCTTTGATTCTTTTTCTTTTTTCATCTACTTTTTGGTTCTCACATCAACAGTTGCAGTTTCAGTATTTCCAATCAAAACACAGTCAGATTCATCAAGACGAGTATTCAGATTCTGACGATTGCTGTTGGGCATAATCAGTTTTGTTTCATTCATCTTCTCAGTGAATACAACTGTGTCTCTTACTTTTTAGTGCTCCAATTTCTTCATCAATTTCATTACTCCTCCAGATGTATGTATTTTGCCTAAATTTACCTTCAACTCATCAGAAAAACGTGCCACATTGATCGTCCAAACCGTTTTCACATTTCCATGTGATCCAAAAGTCGCACCAGCTGATTTTCCACAAACCATTTTTCAAAATTCACCTGCAAATCGCCTGCAGAAATCAATATTTCACAATAGAATTTCATCACAATATTGTCACACAACCAAAGCAATGC
Source organism: Epsilonema sp. ZAB3_2 (assembly GCA_030247985.1). Lineage (NCBI taxonomy): Eukaryota > Metazoa > Nematoda > Chromadorea > Desmodorida > Epsilonematidae > Epsilonema > Epsilonema sp. ZAB3_2. The sequence continues at coordinate 23,598 of JASAMW010003553.1, forward strand.
AGCTGACAAATTTCGCAATAACAGGAGAGAATCAGAACATGCGAGAACACAGCCACTCAGCAGGTCTCCAGAATGACAACACTAACTTGAAAACAGACCACAGCCACCTCCTGAACAATGCGCCGCGACCAGCACGCGCAAGCGTGACTCAACACACTGCAGCACAACAGCACGCTGCCTCCTCTTCACGCGACACGCGCACAAGCCTGCACACACAGCAGCAAACTAATAATCAATAACAATGTGCCTGCGTCTGCTCAATCAACACACCGCTGCATCACCCAACCACGCAGCGCACACGCATGACACAACAATGAACTAATCAATACTACTGCACTGCGCCCGCCCGAGCTTGTTCAAACGTGTTTGGAAACATAACAGAACTCATTTATGCAAATTTATGAATGAGTGAGCCCGCCTACTTATATTGACTTTTGAGACTTACTAGATAATTGCTGCAATTGTCTAGTGGATAAGACATATGTTTTCTAATCCCAAGGACGCGAGCTCGAATCCTCCTGGTGCTTTTATACACTATTGCAAATGTCTGGACCTACTTATATGGGACTTTAGCATTTAGATGGCGATCGCCAAAATGGCCCCAACGATAAATGACTTGATTCTCACAAACTGAAGGACACTGGCTCGAATCCTGCCTTGGCAAAAATGATCAAAATTCGATGGATCGCATTTCGGGATTCCCCTATACTTTCAACATACTTAGCTCAAAATCGACCCTCCAAAATTTCGTTAAATGTATCCTACAACACATACATAATCGCGAAAATCGGATCAAAAAATCTCAAGAAAAGCTCTACAACATGGGAGAAAAACTCATTCCAGAGTAGCTCTTACGCCTGAGGGCGTAAGAGCAAAAAGGGGCATATCAAAAAATAGGACCAAAAAAGGCGTCGTTTGTTTCCTCGATAGTACTGCGAATACAGTAATCAAATTTTGCATGTTTGTTTCCTAAATTTTCAGGATTCTAGAAAAAAATTTTATGATTTAAATCCGTGCATTAAGCCACCTTAATGCACGGATTTAAATCACGGATACGGAGTCTTTCCAAAATAAAGGCGGGGTGGGCACGGGCACTTTATGAAACATCAAGGGGAGGGTGACTGGATGAAACGTCAAATGTAGTACTCAGAGGCAACTTCTACTGTGGCATGAAACATCAATCTCACCAGTTTACCCATTAGTATGGGTTTCTCGACGTTTTCTTTCGTTGAACAGAGTATACCATAGTAAACAGGCTATATGAGGTCCCATATTCATCGATCTCTCATGAGACAACCAGGGCGAGTTGGAAAACGGCAGAGTACTCATTTGAAAGAGCATCACCTGAACTTTTCAACAAGCGTCTGTGCGCACTTTAAATGGCCTGTGCTTTGCGCAATCTTCGTCCAAACGATAGCCCCGAATATAAGGTTTTTCTGAAATAAGCGTTTACTCAGGTCATAAATTGACATGAATACAACAAGCGCTGAATGGCTACAATAAAGCAGGCATTTTACAGCACTGTACATAATGAATAAATAACATACACGGTATAGTATGAATGAAGCAATCATTGGAGAACACGGCAAGTACAGCAGGAACACTCTAAAACCTGTACACACGAGCATGTTCAGCGATGTCGAAATTACCCAGAGAAGTGACAAAGGAAATTCGCGAGTTACTTAAAACAATATTTTCCGGCAGCAAGTTCCACAAAGGGACAACACGATGCCAAAACATTGATTGTTGCAAACTATTGTTGGGATATGGCACAATAAGCCGTAGAGGGTGACCGCGATTTGAACGCGCCCTACAAAAGAACTGATTCTCATCCAATTCAACACGCCCCGTAAAAACGCAATAGCACAAAGAAAGATCAGCTATTATACGACGCACCTCCAAACTGTGAATACCTAGGTGAGCACATCGCAACTCATAGTTAGGCTTGACACCATGGCACCTAGAGAAAACAGCAGAAGTGTAATATGATTGTACACGCTCAATCAACCGGATATCAGATACCTTAGAGGGGCTCCATACAACAGTTGCAAACTCTAACAGTGGCCGTACGTATGTATAATATGCACGCATAAGAATTTCGGCGTTATTAGTACTGAAAGCTTTGAGAATGGAACGCGCAACACCATATGCTTTTGCTGATATAATAGAACAATGCTGAGTAAAAGAAAAGCTAGAAGACATGATAACGCCTAAATCCCTACATGAGGACACAAACGGAAGATTGGAACCAGACAGACTATACAAAGTTGGCTGAGAATTTCCAATAGATAACACATTACATTTAGCCACATTAAGAGAGAGTTGCCACTTATTATCCCACTCCTGTATAATAGATAACGCATCCTGAAGGGCGGCTGAATTGTTGCTGTCAGCAAAAACTTTAACATCATCTGCGTACATCCTAACATAGACTGGAAGGTGCTGTAATTCAGAAACCAGGTCGTATGTATAAAGATCGAAGAAACTGGGGCCTAATACTGAGCCCTGCGGTACACCACTATCAACTTTAGCCCTGCTGGAAAAAACGCCACCAACTAACACTTGCTGCTCTCTATTGATAAGAAAATCCTTGACCCAATCAAACAATTGTCCATCAATACCATATGCACGTAGTTTGTACAAGAGTTTGTTATGTGGTATTACATCAAAGGCTTTGCTATGGTCCAAAAAAGCAACATGACAAGCGCGCCTATCAAGAAGGAAAGAAGTCCAATGAAAAGCACAGTCAAGTAACTGAGTAACAACAGATCTTTTAGGTAAAAAGCCATGCTGTTCAGATACTACAAGATTATGTGACGAAAGATGATGCAAAATGGCCCTGTTGATTACACGTTCCATAGTTTTACCCACATCGCTAGTAACAGAGATAGGCCTATAATTAGCAGCAGTAGACGCAGAACCTTTCTTAAAAACTGGCACCACATTCGCTAGCTTCCATATGCGAGGCAATTTTCCAGTGTTGAAACTAACCCGAAAAATTCTGCTAATTGGCTCACATATGCAAGCTGCACATGAAACATTGTCGTAGCAGTAGGACGCGATTTTCTTAAGCAAGATGGCTGGTATTCTGTCGGGTGTATTTGTGACCTTAGAAGGAAGGTGCCTAAGAAAATTACAGACGTTGTGCTGGTGGAAGGTAACGGAGCTGCAACGTGCCGCGCATTTGATGGGAAAAGGTGGACGCAATCCGTCATCGTGCTTGAACGTAGAGCAGAATTGCTGATTGAGAATCGTTGCCTTATCTGCATTATCAACTGCCATTGTGCCATCAGCTTTCTGTAGTGGTGCCACTGGCTTCCTGTTGCGCAGTTTACTGGCAGCATAACGGTAGAAAGAGTTGGTGTCTGTTAGCGCTGACCTTTCCCGCGATTTGACGTATTTTCGCAAAGCAGCCGAATATTCCTTTTCCGCGCTCTTGTAGTTTGCCATAGCCGCCGCACTGTCACTCCTACGCTTCCAAGCCTCCCTGCGCCTAGCACGTAGAACACGAATACGCTTTGGTAAAGTAAAACTACGGTGGTGCATTGGCACTATTTTGGTGGGTACATATATATCAATGACTGTGTACATCGCATCTAGAAAAACAGCATAGAACTCATCCGCGGAGACACACGAAGAAAACAACACGTCCCACTCTAGCCCACTCAGAAATACTAGAATACCTGGAAGGTCTACCTGACTCCACAACTTTACAGCTCTAGATCCATACTCGCGCCGCGGCTCACACGCAATAGAGAAGCTAATGCTCATATGGTCGCTAGTAGAAAAAGGCACATCAACAGATACATGTTGTACATGCATAGGTACAGAACAGAGCACTAGATCAAGTATATTGTTACTGCGCATATATGTTGGCGATGTTACCAGTTGACTCAGGTTGTTCTGAAGGAAGCAGTCGAGTATGATTGCATGAGCTCCTGCAGGCGCCTCCAGCGTTTCCCAATCGATATTCGGGAGGTTAAAGTCACCAACCAAACAGACAGGACCCATGGATGAAGAGCAGAGCCAGGATATGCAGTCCGCCACCAGACGTGATTCATCTGTCGTTGCTGCTGGATAACGATAGGTGGAGATGACGCGAGATTGTGCTCCATGTACATCAGTGATGTCCGCCGCGACTATTTCCGCATCCGAAAATTGATCAGGAAGGAGTACTGATTGCGATTGTAGGGAAGAGTGCAGCAGCAAGCAAACGCCTCCTCCCCTCCGCCCTTTTCTGTCCCTTCTATGCAGCGTGTAGTTATACCGTCTGGGGGAAGACGGATCGGACAGCAGCATACCATCCGTAAAAGCGTTTTGCAGACGAGTTTCTGTTATTGCTCAGCAGCAAGCCAAGGGCCAGTTGGGGCTGCAGCTGGTTGTGTGGACTGATTGACGGCAGCCGCCTGCAGGCTCATTAGTTCCTCAGCAGTAGGCGGTACCCCCTGCCGCGGCCAC